>JAECUM010054496.1:0-39287 GCA_016617855.1 Megalonaias nervosa
TAGATCTACTTCCAATGCTAGCCATGTGAAATCCCCACGCTTTTTATCACATATTTCTGTCATCTTTCTCCCCCGCCCCATTACCACCTCCCCAGTGGTCGTAACCCAAAATTCAGTACAAACATTACATCGTGCTAGGACTGCATATTTCAAGTTTGTCAAACATATTAAAAATGCCACTAACTGCAATTTTTTTTATTGTTGACCTTTAACCCCCTTCCATAACTTATGGAAGAGGGCCCAGAAGTCCTACTCTTTTCGCATATGGTTATCAAATGGGTAACCTATTTACCAAGTTTGGTGAATTTCCACCCAACAGGTTATGAAGAAGATATAGTTAGGACTTACAGAGAGACAATAGGACGGACGGACAGACGGAGCGTATCACAATATCCTTCATATTTGTGTTAATAATCAATGATGTTAGCAACGTTAAAAAGGCAGTACTTAATTATTTTGATCAGATGAATGAATTCGAAGTTAGTAATCCAAGAACAGACCAATGCGCGCTTTGCGGTAATTCTCAATACATGTATTTCACTTTCTTCACGTTATTGCAAAATCGAATCATCGGATTGGTTCACATCCATTAAAATGAATTCTTAAAAAAAAAACACAACAGTGTTTCTCTGCCTCAGAAATAACTTGTCGAATGTTGTGGCGATTCGTAACTGATTATTAGTAGAGTTTACGATTGTCTGTTACAAAATTTCTGATAAAATTTCAAAGTAACTTAATGTCGCACTTGTCAAGATCACAATTTTATTTTTAGTGGATCATATTTTCATTGGAAGGATTCCACATCATAACCTATGCGAGTCGTATATCCTAGATGAAATACGTATTAAAAACAAAATCCCTTGAACCATCTCGTGTACAGTATGAAAAATATGCGTAAGAAGTGTAAGCGCCGAAAGTTGCGTGGTCTAGAGAGCTCACATCTGAAACGTGAAGTTGTGGGATCAAATCTGTACGTTGATCACGTGTTCTCTTACGTCGAATTCCAAGAAAAAGAAGACGTTTCGATTCTCTTCTGTTGGTGTGGCCGCAGGTTAAAATTCGGTAAATGATAGAGAATTTACCCAATTGGAATGAGGCATATGGCGAGACAAATAGGATAAACGCTGATTAAGATCCAGGTGCAATAATTTAACGGTTCTTCGAATAGAGCCACGTGCAGGGTGCTGGCAAATTCTTTCTTTGTTTAGATACGATTAGTTCTTGCAATGTTTACATCCAGTAAGATTGAGTAAATAGCATAGTCTGCCCTTGCAGATACAGTTTGTATTTAGCAGACACCACGTACTGAAAACTGTTGATTAAAACAGACATTTGTTTAAGAGTATGTCATTTTCTGTTTGCTCTGGAGAAAACGATGTGGCAAAGGCGGGCTGCTTCTGTGTTAGTTTTGAGCTGCGTCAGTCGTAACTTCTCGGGCATTTCCGTTGCCGAAAATGCACCTCACTTATTTGAATAACTTGAAAAAGTCGCTTCATTTATTGAGTTGCCGAAAATACACCTCACTTGTTTGAATAAGTTGAAAAAAAGTCGCTTCATTTATTGAATGCGTCGATTTTATCTATTAGACCTTACAAAAACCACGTTTTTCTCGAAAGAGGAGAAGAGCGAAGTAGCTAGGATTGAAATTGTATCATCTATCCGCAAGCAGAAAACCTCTCGAAAGTAATACAGTAGGTAAATATGTTCACATTTTTTACATCAGCCGGAAGCCATTCACTCCCGTAACCACAATTGTAACATCAGATTACTTTCCCAGCCAACCTTTACCAACAAATGGACGCAGCCATATTCTGATCGTAAGATTTTTGCATGTCTAATATGGTGGTCAGTATATTAATTCCGAGGAGTTTTCAGGTTATTGGAAAGGCCGAAGATGTTGCCAGGTGTTCTGATTTGGACAGTGTTTCCTATTCTTGGTTTAAACCGTAACCACAACTTCCAGACAGAATTAGAGTGCTATTACTGACTGGATTAATTAGGTCGGATTAATTACAGTACTGTTTGAATCTTGCAAGAGCGATTTTCCTCGAACTACTTGAAATAAAACTCTCTCTCTCCCTCTCTCTCTCTCTCTCTCTCTCTCTCTCTCTCTCTCTCTCTCTCACACACACACACACACACACACACACCATGAAAAAACCCAAAACATTCACAAAAATTGCAATATAACTTTGTTAATTATGTTCTCTTTCATATCCATTCTCTCTGTCTCTGTCTCTCTCTCTGTCTCTGTCTCTCTCCAAACCTTAAAGAACATCTTATTTATTAGAAAACCTAGATTGCTTATTTTGGTTTATCCAATTCAGCTGATGTCTTTCTTTGGGGCCTTGCAAGAAATGTTCCTGTATTATTCTTTTGTTACGATTCTATGGTTTCAATTAAGTAACAGAAAGAAGCAAAACCAAAACGTTTTGTAAAACTTAACATATGATTTAATTCCCTAAGTTGTAAAATGAAAATTTTTGAGGAACTTACAATATTATGAATGTAATCCAAAATAATCCTAAAATGTTATATCACAAGTCCAAAATAATGAAGTGTTCTGAATGACATCCAAGCTTAGAATGTGCTGATTTACCAGTATCCTTGATTATGATGAAGTTGCAAAAGTCATAATGTATCACAATGGCATTGCCCAAAACTCCTTTGAATAAATTGACTTATAATCCCGAGATGTTGCTCTAGTCCAAAGTCAATGAGCACTTTGTAACTCCAGTAGATAATTTAAATAAATGTTTCATCTCAAACTAATTCTAAAGATACCATTAACCATATCTGCAGACTGATATTAAAACAAGAACATAGGAAATAGGAATGAATTAAATGTTCAACTCTTTGGCCTAACGTACACCCTACGGTTACACATTGCAATATTTTCCTGCTCGATCTACGTCACAATATCTCCCACGTGACATATTTCACAATACCTCCAGGCAAACTTGGTATTTTTTTTTAAACCGATCACTTCTATTTAGGCATTATGGGATTGCAGTCTACAAGGAAGATTTACTTACTTCAGACGTTGAAGAGCCTTACAACTATGCACCTACGAAAACGAAGATTTGATAACGGAAGTTCTCCAATAAGCATAGACAATTTTACATTTTGCAAAAACACATATTAACACACAGTTTTTGGAAGACCGCTCTTGTGGCCTAGTGGTTAGAGCATCCGCCTCGGATGCGGGAGGTCGTGGGTTCGAGTCATATCAAAGACTTACACAAATGGTACTAACAGCTGCCTTGCTTGGCGCTCAGCATTAAGAGGTTAGTGTTAGGATTGGTCGGCCTGGTGTCAGGATAATGTGACTGGGTGGGACATGTACATGTCTGCGGCATGATGCCCCCAGTGCTAGACATCACTATAAACTGCCACACTGCAGACATCGTAGCGATATGACTGAAAAATTGTTAAAGCTACGTTAAAAATCCAAATCACACACACACACACACACACACACACACACACACACACACACACACACACTTTTTTGAAAGAATTTAAACTTACTTATAAGAGATGTATTAGGTTGACTTCAGTAAGTCATGAAAATTAACAAAATAATGGGGCCACGTGTTTGGAACTAATTAGTTGTTCTTAACATACAGTCGTGACCTCAGATTTGGTCGGCGAAAGGATAATATGCAAAATTGGATGGTAAAATCGCCAGATAGCAGGGGTCACTTATTTAGCGACTATGGTGCAGAGTGTATCTCCAGATGGACTTTATCAATATAAGTGTTGGCTTTAGGATATTGTTCTTCAATACATCTGATGTCACAGACTTTACCATAATTAATAAACTTGAACCCCACAGCTCTGAAATATATGTATATGCACCTTAGCAGTTATAGTCAGTACCGCTTATACGTTTCTCATAGTAGCGTGTATCTGCAAAGATCTGGTGCATTACAAAGGCATTTGTTGGTCTCATATATATATATATATATATATATATATATATATATATATATATATATATATATATATATGGATGGGTGGGTGGGTATCGTTTAAAAGCCTATTTGAGTGTCCGCGGTCCACTTCATTTAAGGCTGAAGCAGTTTTTAAATCCTGCTATTAAGTTTTGGTATAGTCAAGAGTCATATATCGACACTTAGAATCATTACAGGTGAGCCATGAATCAAGGTATAAAAAGTCACTCAGCTGTTGTCACTATCTTTCATTCAAGAACTTCAGTTAATCATGCAATAAATACATCTTGATGCACAGAGAATTTACTGACGCATAGCAGCTGCTGCAGCACGCATTCTGTTGCGAGAAAAAATATAATGTTTTGTACCTGACAAGTTGTGAAGCAATCGATACACCTCTTTTCGTTGTTGCCGGTCCACATTTCAGTTAGTGCTGCTTCAACCAAGCTGTTAAAAACCCGAATGTGTTTATCTTATTAGTTCAAGGCAATTATCTTGTTTTCATTGTAGTAATTGGCTTTAATCCTTAATATGATTTTGGAGTCAAACAAAACTTAAGTACGCATTTTATCTAGAAAAATCAATTTGCAGGATATTGCGTATTATCCTATTTTTTGGCACTTAGGAACTCTCACATTTGTAAACAAATGGATTAACTCACGACTTAGTAAAGTAACGAAAAATTAAGCTAATTTATATGTATCTCAATTCAGTCCATCTGTTACTCTGTGTATGTATGTATGTATGTATGTATGTATGTATGTATGTATGCTTAAAATAATTTTAAGGGAGATATACTCGGTACACTCGACTGTCAATTACTGACTCAACCAGGTGGCCACTAAATTTGAAGACAATATAGTATGGGCGCTCGCATACCCTAGCATGTGTCGACATTGAGATATTCACACCTACATGCGCGCGCGCGCGCGCACACACACACACACACACACACACACACACGCACACACACACACACACAGTATTCTTTAGAAAATTTAAACGCTTTACAATATTAGATAAAACATAAAAACATATACAGCGACAAGATTACAAAAACAAACATGAAATTACAAAACAAGAATATGCTGGTAATAATTAAGGAAGTAAACATTATTAAGTCTTTAAGTCTGTTCTTGTAGTCCAAATTGGTGAGTTTTAGGAGTACTCTGGAATGACACCACCGTGTCCTTGTGTCTATGATATATGAGAAATTCGTTCAATGTAGTTGGGCCCTGATTTCCTAAAGGACTCTGTCGGTATGACTTTGTTTTAACTGTGGGAGCAATGAAAAGGCGAGTGTCGGAAGAGGAGTGTAAGTTTTTAGATACGGTGTATACTTGGATGAGGTTAGATAGGTAATTGGACTGGAGCAAGTCAACAAAATGTAGCATAGTGAACAGATTTTTTGTTTGATTCTGGATCTGTATGATTAAAATCAGATCTCCGCTGTTATTCTTGAAGATCTGACAGCGACCGCTTAGGGGTCATGTTCTAGTAACCTATGCTATTACCATAATCGCTAATTTTATCAACCAGTCAGATGAAGTTTAATATCTTCGCATTTGGAGATAGAGCATTGTGGATGAAGAGCATGAATGTGTATCGAACGATTTGATTCACTTTCAAGTTTTTGAAAGCTATATTTCCATTGGCTAATTCAAAGGTCACCAGAACATGACCCTTAAGCGGTCGTCGTCAGATCTTCACGTAGGACAGCGGAGATCTGATTTAATCAGATTGGATTCTGGATTCAAACGGGTAGCTAGTGAAGATGACAGAGTATGGGGAATGTGTGCTCAGTTCTTCATACTCTAAGGATAATCTGAATAGCCGTGTTTTGAACTTTTTGAAGTTTCTGTAGTACATACAGAGACGAACCTGATAGAAGTGAATTACAATAATCCAGTTTTGAAATTACTAAGGAACACACACGTGTTTTAATGGCATTAGCCAAAGAAAATTGCGAATGGAGCTGATGCGTCTCAGCTCCAGATATACTGCCTTGTAGATGTTCATTGCCTGTTGGTGTAATGGGAGCATACTGTCGAAAGTGACACCTAGATTTCGTACTTACTGTGTGAATTTAATGTTTGTATTGCTGATATTTATTGTTGAAGGTATAACTTGTGAATGAGAAAATCTTTGTGTGGTGATCGTACTGGTTTCAGTTGTATCATCATTCATCTGCAGCTTGTTGCATGTCATCCATGACTTTACATTGGAAAAGTACCTCTCTTCGTCTTGTATGGTAGCCTCAACTTCAGTTGAGCAGCTAGTTTTGTATATTTGAGTGTTATCAGGGTACAAATGGAGAGACCGAATGTCGATATATGACACTTGAGAGCTGCTGAGCGTACAGAATGAAGAGAACGGGGACGAGACCATTTCCATGTGGAACATCTAAACAGGCATCAGCTGGGTTGGAATGTTTTCCATTTACGGACACAGTTTGTGTCCTGTTGACTAAGTAGCACTTGAACCATAATATCGTGAATACCAAATAGATGCTGGAGACAGTGAAGTAAGATATCATAGTCTGTTTTGTCAAATGAAATGCCGCTGAAGTCACCGATAAAAACTGTTAAATTCTGCAGCAATTTTTCAAAGATATACAAAAATATGTTCCGACACCATTTAAAGTAAAATCTCGCACACAATACGCTAGATAGTTCTACGCCAATATGTTTTCTTTGTGAGGTTGCCTGGAAATAAAACTGCAAAGCTAATGCCCATTTCCTCTGCATTGCAGGACTACCTCATCAAATATGGTTACATTGATGTAGGCGATTCAAATTCTGGAGCTCTGTTGTCTAAAGATTATGTCAAGCAAGCTATTCAGCAATTCCAAAGAATGGCTGGACTACCGGTTACAGGTAAGAAATATCGTCGTCTCCTTTACAGCCTCATTATAATAGCATGTACGTTGGGTTATCGAATTGGTTTGTGTGTGAATATATTTTTACATACAGTGTTTAGATACATCAGAACAATTCTGACTATATTGTATCGAGCCAGTTCACACACAAAACGGCATACAAAACAAAGATAAGGGACAGAACAGGGTACAATTCTTAAGCAGCAGTGTTTGATTTTTAATATAAATCGTATTCTTTTATAAAGTCCATTACCTTCTCAGCTGGAACAACATCACGTCACGCATCCCAGTGGGGAAAAAATAAGTTTGCTTCCATTAGTTGTCTCTTCACTACATTCAAGAGGGCGCATTGAACCTATTCGAAATCCCCGAGCCCGCAAGAGGGCGCATCGGACCTATTTTCGAAATCCCCGAGCCCGCAGGAAGGATATTTAATGTATATGTTATTTGCTGATCCGTGTGTATCTATTACCGTTGTTTGTTCCATGACCGTCAGTTGTTAAGGACAAGAAGAGCTTATGAGATGATTCGTTGACCGTCGTCCGTCAGTCTGTTACCATCGGTTTGCTATCGCTGCTTTTCCTAAACCGCTTGTAGGATTGCTGTAGAACGTTACACATACGCACATACTATTGTGTCTAGTTGGTCGTAAATAAAATGGTTCTGCTCGAACTTCTAAATGCATGACCACCACAATAGCTGTCTGGAAAATCTTGTTACCACTACTCTTTCTGAACGGATGGTCATATCAAAATGACGGTTTGACTAAAAGCCTTCTTATGATGTCCAGTTGGTGTTAAATAAAAATGGTGCCTGTCTGACATCCAATATGGCCGACATTCAGTCATCATAAAATCTTTTTATTGGTACTCACCTTGAAAGGAAAGTCACTGAAATGGGGTTGTCACCATAATATTTCTTATGTCTACTTGGTCCTAAATGAAAATAGTTCTGATCTTTGTTCTTATATGGCTGTCACAGTGGTATCAGTGGTTTTAGTGGTTTGAAAATCTTGTGATCGCTACTTCTCATGACTGAAAGGTCATATCATCATGAGGTTTCCACTGAAAGACTTCTTATAATGTTTTTTTGTTGGTCTTAAATGAAAATGACGCTGATCTGACGTCTAGTATCTGGCCATCTTGAAAATCTTGTTAGCTACTCCAGTTAAATGGAAAGTCCTTTCGAAACGGAGTTTTTATCAGAAGAGGTTGGTCCTTTATGAATATGATTAACACTCAATATGGTCTCCATGGTATTGGTCCTAAATGAATATGACTAACACTCAATATGGTCTCCATAGTATTGGTCCTAAATGAATATGACTAACACTCAATATGGTCTCCATAGTATTGGTCCTAAATGAATATGACTAACACTCAATATAGTCTTCATGGTATTGGTCCTTTATGAATATGATTAACACTCAGTATGGTCTCCATGGTATTGGTCCTAAATGAATATGATTAACACTCAATATGGTCTCCATAGTATTGGTCCTAAATGAATATGACTAACACTCAGTATGGTCTCCATGGTATTGGTCCTTTATGAATATGACTAACACTCAATATGGTCTCCATCGTATTGGTCCTAAATGAATATGACTAACACTCAATATGGTCTCCATGGTATTGGTCCTAAATGAATATGACTAACACTCAATATGGTCTCCATAGTATTGGTCCTTTATGAATATGACTAACACTCAATATGGTCTCCATAGTATTGGTCCTTTATGAATATGACTAGCACTCAATATGGTCTCCATGGTATTGGTCCTAAATGAAAATGACTAACCCTCAATATGGTCTTCTTGGTAGCTATCTCGAAAATATTATTATCTCTACTCCCAGATGTGGTTAACAGCAGTAGATTTCTTATGATTTCTAGTTGATCTTAAATGAAAATGGTGTCAGTCCTACATACAGTGGGTACCATGACGGCTGTAGTGAAAATATTACTGTCAGTACTCATCCTGGACTGATGATCTTTATGTCATGGGGTTTTTACTAAAAGCTTTCTAATGATGTATAATTTTTCCTAAATGAAAATAATGCCAATCTGACATGTAGTATGTGCACCACCGCAGCTAATTTGAAAAGTTTGCTGTCGCTGAATAATATTGATGCCAACAAACATCGTCTAGTAATTTGTACCTTTATTTGTTATATTAAATGCATATGAAAGAGTCTTGCCGTCTTTATGGACTGTCTTCTAAGCTTACATATTTACACTTGTTTGCAATGGTTTATCTTTCGAAAGAACGTAGCAATTTTCATCATTACATTTTCAGAACTTGCGTTTTATTTGGCACTGATTAACCAGGATTGTGCTGATGTGCTGTAAAAGCCCTTGCATGTATACATGCAGCATATGTATCTAGTGTGTCTCTCTGGTGGTTGTTTTTTTCCCCCGACACAAATACAGATTTATTACGCTGTGGTAATTATCCTCTTTACATAATATCGGAGTTGCTATTTTCAACTTCAATTAAAGGAAACTAACTCCGGTTTGAAGTGTTAAACGGATATAATAAATTATGCCCTTTACTGTAGCATTGAATCATGAGCGTACTGCAGCAGCATCACGGAACTCCAATATGGGTTACGATGCTCTAGTATTTGCCAGGTAACGATTGAGGCTTATACACCTTGATTTACGTTGGAGGAATCAGGGGTGACTGTATTTAAATTTTTGTTCTTGACTGGGTGGCAGTGCTAGCGTGTCTGATACAACGAATGTCTACATCCATGACAAGGCACCATCTTATGTTGGGAATGCACGCTTGATCGAGAGGGTATCGCGGTTTGCACATACAAGCAAGGGAATGGATGACATAACCCGCCGCTGACTGTTTGACTCCCAGTTTGGAACGAATTTAAAATTCTCTTCCACACACACACACACACACACACACACACACACACACACACACACACACAGACAGACACAAATAGCCATTTTCAGCAGAAACGGCAGTGAGAAAGTTCAAAATATATTCTTTAGCGGCAGCTGCTACAGTTTGGAAAAGTTCAGCTTTACACATAATAGAGCTGTCATGAAGAGTATTAGTTTTAGTGCCATGTAAATCTGCTTAGTAAACCAATATAAAAATTTAATATCTTCATATCGTCTTTCGGTATGATCTCATATTTCTCCTTTACATGTTCTTGTTTCTTTATTATCCTCATTTTTCATCTCTGAGTTCAGATACTTGTCAATAACAGGACCTGGCCTAGGGAACAGCATCGACATGACATCTTTTTTCACCATTCCTTTGGACAAAGGATTATAGCAACGTTTTCATGTTGTTACAGGCCAATATCTGGGCATGCATTGATCATATTAGAAAATTCTCTCCATAGATCGTATCCCTTTTTCTTTCTTCTCCATGCCCAGCGCAGAAATATTTTATTTTTTTCCCTGCTATATTGTTATTATAGCCAGATTGCATGTTGCTTTTTGGGACTGCTTGTTCAGGTAGGTATTCTGTTGTTTTAAACTACTCAGTTCCTCCTCCGACATATCAACTTTTCCCTTCAATTTTGCATTTTCCATTTCTACAGTAGTTATATTATTGCTTGCGCCTTTAAACCAATCTTCAAATGTTTGTGTCGGCTTTCGAAAAAAAAAAATCTGTTCACCCCTGATTTCTTTAACGTATTTTTTTCAATTCATATTTAATTTCTCCTTTAATCTCACCCCAGCGCGGTAAATCAGCGTGTTGAGCTTCGGACTAGTAATCCAAGAACTGAAGGTTCACTGTCCGTCCTGGTTAACCCTGGTCGGCTGCCTCGGCATGTCCTTGGGTCCCGTTTCCTTCGCATGATATAATCAATAATGTGTTCCATGTGCCGTTAAAATCCTACCAAGAACCAACAATGTAATTCTTGCGCTTTTAAACATCCTCCCTCAATCAACAACCAGCATCTTTATATCTTTTTTGGTTTGGAGTTTTACTGTGCCCCGCCTTTTACTCAAAATGCAGAGGACTTAGTTTCTACGTTTTTTTCCTTTCGTTCTTACATCAGTCTTTCCGTCCATCCATCACTCTTTCGTTTCCGCTCTTTAATGTTAAGCTATTTGTGATCAAGGTATGAAACTTGGTATAAATTGGTATTAAATGTGTCACGTACCTTATTGGTTGTATAGGTGGAGGTCCTATCGTCAAGGTCAAAGTCACAAACCAATTTTTTGATTTCCGTAATACTTTCGTTTTCACATTAAAACTTTCAAGCCATTTGTGATCAAGGTATGAAACTTTATATACTTGTATATCATAAGAAGGATCATATCTTCAAGGTCAAGGTATGAAAGTTTGTTTACCTGTATATCATTGGAAGGATATTTTCAAGGTCAAGGTATGAAACGTTGTATACTTGTATATCATTAGAAGGATCATATCTCCAAGGTCAATGTAGGAAACTTTGTATACTTGCATATCATTAGAAGGATCATATCTTCAAGGTCAAGGTAGGAAACTTTGTATACTTGCATATCATTAGAAGGATAATATCTTCAAGGTCAAGGTATACAACTTTGTATACTTGCATATCATTAGAAGGATATTATCTTCAAGGTCAAGGTATACAACTTTGTATACTTGCATATCATTAGAAGGATCATATCTTCAAGGTCAAGGTATACAACTTTGTATACTTGCATATCATTAGAAGGATATTATCTTCAAGGTCAAGGTAGGAAACTTTGTATACTTGCATATCATTAGAAGGATCATATCTTCAAGGTTAAGACCCTAACCAAATATTTTAATTTTTCCATGACTCTTTCCATTCCTTTTTGATAATTTAAGAAATGTCCTAAATTAAGGAGTCAAACCTTATGTACATACATATCATCATTAGAAGGTATGTTTTGCACTCAGTTTGTGGTCCCATGTTTAATGACGATTCAACAGGTCAAAATTTTAAGTTTTCCATCACACTTTCTTTTCCGCTCAGTTAGATAACTTTAGAGCCCTTTCGCTTTAGGGTTTGAACTTAGGATACGTATACATTATCATTAGAACGCATCTGTCGTACAACACTGGTCTTGGGTCAGTATTTTAAGTTTTCCATCACGCTTTTCTCTCCTCATTGATTTAATTGCAGTTTGATATTGAAAACTTAAACTTGGCATGCTTTTACATGCACATTAGCAGACTTATTGCGTGCCACATCTTGGGTCATCTTTTTAATATGAAGATTATGGATCTGTATTTTAAATTTTAGAGAAAAAGTGATGAAATTTGCTGTTTTTGTAATGTAGCACATTGGGGGTACTGTATTCAAGGTCTTCTTCAAACACTGATTGCCCAGGCAATTGAAGTAATGTGCCTTGCCCAAGGACACACCACGGTAGCTGACACAGGCTAGTCCGATGGTAGGCGTCGAAACCGCATCCGTTTGGTCCTGAGTGCGGCACGGTAGGCAAGTTACTGAGTCCCTCAACTCCAGCATCGTATAGGAAAGTAAAAACTGCCACGAAAAGGTAGTGAAATGAAAAACGAAAGAAAAGTGAAGGTCAGCTTTAAATGACGATTCAAGGTATGCCCATAATGGTGATGTCTCCATCAAATCTTGAATTGGCATTTAAAGTTGACCGTCATTTTTCTTTCGTTTTTCCTTCCAGTACAATGACCACAGCTCACAAATAGCGTAAGGTTTGACCTAACCACACATATAGGTAATGACCGACCTGATCTTTTTCATTTTTCATTTCACTACCTTTTCGTGGCGTTTTTTACTTTCCTATACAATGCGGGAGCTGAGGGACTCAGTACCTTGCCTGGCGTGCTTTATGAAACACCGCCTTCACTCCAAATTATCATACATACTCATTTATAAGACGAGGTCAGCTGTAAGCATCAGAGACCATAATCTGCGGTCAGAGTCTATATGTATGGTCCACTTATTACTCCTAACAAAACTGCATAGCACCAGATCTGTTGGCTCATTATGCGGTGGTAGATCTGGGTCTATACAGTGTGTATTTACATCCGATTTATACGCGAGTATCTATGGTATATGACAAGTACCTTTTAACAATGCATTCGTAAAATGAATATTGTTTACATTTTGTTTTACAAAACATTGGAGAGAATGTTCGTAGATTACGTAGATTTAGTACACAGTAATATTTCCCGTTTATTTTCAGCAGTTGCTTTTCTCTACTGAACTTTCGTGTGTGTCCAAATCCAAGTAAATCGTATGTCAATCAAAATTATCTTCCTAGATAAACTTACAAATTAGTGTGCTCTCGCAATTTCACTTTGAGTGATTGTCTCTTTGTCCTGCAGCTAAATGCAGTGTAAAATAGATCTCACGACTCGCAGTTTTATGAAACGCTGTGAAATTTGGTACATATTACGGCCATGATCTAAAACGATGCACATCTCGATAGATCTTTGTGATCCAGCGATTTTTGTAAGAGTTATTGCCCTTGTTTGCTTACCTCGTGATGCAATATAATTATGTGTTCATTGCCTTGCAAGTTTGTGCATATTGTGGTCATCATCGTGTCATTTTTTGCAAAATGCACACTATTTGATTAGCTTATTTTTGTTTGTGGTTCTTATAAATTTCAGGTAGATTTTGAAAAAGAAAGATAGTTTGGTCTGATTGTTTTTAATCCCTATAACCGTCCTGGGTTGTATGGTATGATGGCAAATCTTCTGTAGTTTAAACACATAAGTCTGTTGTTTCAGTTGAAACTAGAGCAAATTCATTTGCTTTCCTTCATAAATATCCACGCTTTATGATATATTTCTAACGGCACACATCAGAAGCATATTCTTTACCATAATTCATCATCTTTGTTCTCAACAATATAATATTTGTAACAAATCAGACATGTCAGCTGCAAAATATACCATGTGATACTTTTTCGTGACGCTTGGCCATATTTGTTTCAGTACAAAAAGCAAACAGACGGGTTGTCTCAGGAGACCGCTGGTAATTACAGAATCATTTCAGTTTATGATAATTTGTATCTCCCGGGGCCGCCTATAGCATTCGTGATAAACAGTCATTCCTTTGAACAAAGTCAATATATAATTTGATGTTATTTATGGTTGATCTTTGTCAGGAGATTGTATATAGTTTAGGACTACATGAAAGCATTCCATATGTCTTGAAGAAAATGAACGAATCAAAGATTTCTTGCGTATCATTGTTATTATTTGTAAGCCAGAAATGTGTATTCGTAAGTACTGAAATATTTTATATATATTTTGTATTCCGTCGCCGAATCCTCGTGTCTTTTTGTTTGTAAATTTTCATAACGTTTCTCTTCACTATTAGCCTATTTATGTGTTAGTCGATGCCAAAAATTATGTTAAATCCAAACGATCACCCACAGCGAGGGTTGAAGGCGAATTAATGCCGTTACGTCCGTTCTATAATTTTTCTTCAAAAACAGAATTTATATAAAAGGGCCCAACACTGTACGAGTGGAGAACACACATACAGAGAGAGAGAGAGAGAGAGAGAGAGAGAGAGAGAGAGAGAGAGAGAGAGAGTTTATCATCCTGCATAACAAGATGGTTGATGGTGTTTAACGGTACATCAACACATGAAAAAATATTTCGTGCCAAGTCAGTAGGAGTGAAGTGCTTTGGCCAGAGACACATCACGGGCGCAAACCCTTGCCGGTTTTGGCAGGATTCAAAATTATAACCCTCTGATTGTGAATCTGGCATTCTAACAACGGAGCCACCTTTCGCAGTCGAATTCCGTGCTCATTTACGTGTTATACGGAGATTTACTTTTCGCAATTCGAAATCCGTGTCCCTTTTAGGTGGTATTCAAAAAGAAATTTCCTTTTTCCACATCGTTTCAAAGACCTCTTGGCGCGCGTAGTTGTACTGATATGGAAATGGGTCATGCTTAAGTATGAACGTTATCCGTAGAACTGATGTTAGAGATTTTTATAATATATGTGAAGAAGTAATGAACTACGGACATTACCTTCGTCCTTGGATACGCTAGGGCGATGAACTCACTTTCAACAACAATAATCTAGCTCTTGTATAATTCATAACGGAATTCGATTGATTGGATCTGAAAATCCTAATTCCCATGACGACTCTTCGTGACACAATCTCGAGATGAGGATAAAAGAGTAGGCAATTATATATATATATATATATATATATATATATACTATATATATATATATGTATATATATATCTATATATAGTTTAATACAGTCAAGTCAAAAGCCTATTACCCGCATTCCCGGAGTACCTCAGACTTGGCTGGATCAATAAATTTCCAAGAAAAAGAGGAAGATAAAGAATTTTTTTTTGACGAAAAGTAAATTTTAGGTCCACTTGAGACTTTCTTTGTGCCAAAGAGAAAAAGTAGAATATATTAAGGCCGAAGAAAATATATAAAGATGGAAGACTTGGTATAAAATCTTAATTGACTCAGACGATTATATCTATTGTCACTTCTATAATACATTTTAATTTGTTATACAAAATAATCACCATTATGGCTAGTGTATCGAGCATAATCCAGAATCTAGGGATAGTCAATAAAGCATCCTTTCTACCCCCACCCCCCTCAAAAGAGGTTCATCATTTGATCAAACATCGCCTAAAATACTATTAAATCCCTCTAACCACTAGTTGATAATTTTATGAGGTTCTAATGGATTGAACCGAATCGATTAAAATGGAAAATAAACACCTCACAATCTATTAAGCCTTTTTGCATTGGAAAAACTTTGAAATAACAGTGTTCGCTGATGGTGTTGATTGTGGTAGCCGATATCAATGATGCTCTAGTCAGTTAAAAGGGCAAACATGAAACTGTCAGCGTCACTGGGGTCATCGGAGTGGGCAGCGGCTTTATCGATTCACCTGTGTTGCTGTTTATGGTGAGTGAAAACAAATCGGCTTCTTAAATTTACAGCATTACAGCATTAGGTAAATGTTGTGCTTGTTTTAGATTGAACGCCATTTTAACACATGATTGGCTATGCACGGCGGCCAGTATATTTGGTGTAGGAATAACCCGGGAAAATCCCGGTAAGAACCACCGACCCACGTGAAGTTACTAACAAGCTTACTCACCTACCCATTTTGGCCGAGCCCGAGACTCGAACCCACGCGGTAAAGACGAACGTCTTAGACTACACGGCCAATCGGGGCGCCGTTCGTTAACCATTTTGTCTCACCTGATGCGCCATGTTAAAACATTTTGCGCTCTTGGCACAATAAATGTGATCTTCCCTTTCAATATAGGTGCGCTCTCTGTTCTATTCATAAAGTTGAATATTTGTTTATTGTGTTTCGTTCATTTCTCGATCGTGTTTGCGCATGGGTGTTGTACATGTGTATTTCTTTACATATTCTCTTGTATCGTGTTTGCGCATGGGTGTTGTACATGTGTATTTCTTTACATATTCTCTTGTATCGTGTTTGCGCATGGGTGTTGTACATGTGTATTTCTTTACATATTCTCTTGTATATTTGTTTCGTTGTACCTCAGCCTAACTCGTTTGATTTTTGTTCGTTTAAATAAAGTTTATTTCGCTTGGCGTTTTCTTGTTTCGGTAAATTTTTTTTTTACATCTCTTTGTCTCGTTTGCGCCTCTTTTGTTTTATTTGAACTTATTGTTTTAATACCGTTTATTTCGTTTGGCGTTTCCTTCCTTCATTTGTATTTTTAAAACATTTCTGTGTTTCGTTTGTGCCTAATTTTTTTTGGTTCTATTAATCTTATTGTCTACGTTTTGATACTTTCATTAACAAGCATGCTTGTTTTATTTTAGCTTTTCTTGGGTTTTTTTGGATGCTATTTATTTTGTGGCAATTTCATATTTTTGGCGGTGATCTTTCTTTGTAGTAGTAAGTACCGTAGTGTTCCATGGCAAGTATTTTCTATGGATTTTCGTGACATAGCGGCCTCTGGCCATCTCACCCATTGAAATGGTAGAAATAAAATCTTGGATGGATATTCCATTTTACCGAACGAGTGAAAAGTCTGCTTGATTGATATACGGATAAATGACGTTTTACGATCTAAGACTAAGGAAAGATTTATATTAAAAAAATGCTTTTACCTACAGGAAGGAGACTCTCACCGTGTTTAAACGTTACTTTCTTGAAGTTGTTGTTATTTTGGGTTTTTTAATGGCGAATCAGTTCAGGGACGCACCACAGGAATCGTCTCGGGCTGGTCCAAGCAGGATTCGAGTCAATAATTAGCTAACCAATTCGATAACTACATCGTAAGCATTCTGAGCTAAATTAAGTTCTAGACGCACCAAAACCTGCATCCCGTTTTGACAAAACGACCTTGCATGCCCAAAAGCTTTTTGATACACTGAACTGCAAATTGGTTGAAATACTTATTACGTTGGATAGAATGGGCTTCCCACATTCCCCATCTTATCAGGTTGTCAAAACAATGGGGTTTTTTTTGTTTGTTTATTTGATCGATTATTTGTCAAGTAACAAGACTTTTGGATATTTCCTTTTTATTTCGCTTATGTTTTTGTAGCTGATATAAATCGAAATTCATGTTACAAAATTATAGGATAGTGAATATTGTGGGATAGAATGACATTTGAGTAGGTTTCTCAGCATTATTTCGTAGAAGTTAATAGAGGCTTTTTTCTACTTTTATGCGAAGACACCCCCCACCCTCCGAAAATAATTTACAATTATTTCCCGTTTTTTCCGTTTGAAGAGATTTTGGATATTCTTCTTTCAAAGAGTTTGTAAACACAATAGTTGCAGTTAGAGAAGTCAATTTCATGATACGTGGTTTTTTGTACAATTAAGGCGGAATTAGTGCATACCGTAAGATGCAGACATTTGTGGAACCAGAGATGCTGGTAAACATTTTAGAACTAAATGATGTAAGCAAGCCACTTTCAATTATCGTAATGATATGCAAATGTCAGATGCGATTACTTTTTCCAATTATCGTAATGATATGCAAATGTCAGATGCGATTACCTTTTCCAGTTATCTTAATCTTGTACAAACATCATGTGTGATTACTGCTCTCTGATGTAGGAAATTATAACAAGTTGATATGATTTAATTTCGGGAAAGTTTTTCTTTACCCACCAAAGATAGTTGATTTTTGCAACAGAGAATTAATTTACATGTTACAACCAGTGTTGCATGATGTTGAATGCGGTTATATATCGTGATTAATTAAGAAAGCTAAAAGAAAGAACTTTTTGCTCGATGACGACATTGGCTTGTTACTGTCATTAAACATTCATTCGCCTATCTTCAGTTACAGATTTAAAAAAAGCAATCACAAACATATCAATCCAAGCTTTAGTTTGTTTTCAGAAACAATTACTACTTGAAGACACTTCAACGGTAAACCCACAATTCTTGTGCACATTGAGTACACTATTGCACCAATATGGTAGTCTCTCTATACCATCAGATATTTTTAATATATCGGGTGTAAATTGAGATGCACTTCTTTTTCATGGTGCACAATAAATGCACCTTGGGTCTTCTTTTCTATTTTACATGGCGTTACCAGTGGTACGAGTGCTGCAGTTCTTGCGACAATCAATGTACATTATGCGATTTCGTAAGAACCAAAGACACAGGCTGCACATTAGGCGTCGTGTACTGCGTCATTTTGTGTTTTCATATTGTGAGATTTTATTTCATCGCATGACCTCACTGTGTAAGTAAATATAAACAAATGTAGCAAGTGAATAAAGAACAGTGAATGGACTTACCAACTGAAAATTTAATTGGTTTGGTTTTCTAGGGTTTAACGCCATTTTTGAGCACATGATACATGGCGGCCAGTACATTTGTTGGAGGAAGAACCCGGAAAGAACCATCGACCCACGGGAAGCTACCGGCAAGCATTCTCATATACCCAAACTGGTCGAGCTAAGACTCGAACTCGCGCAGAAAGAGGTGACATGTTTGAGTGACCGGTAAAGGCGAGCGCTTTAGCGCTTTATTGTTGTTGTTGTTGTTGTTGTTGTAGGGTTTAACGCCATTTTGTTCAGCACAAGATAGGCTATACATGGCGGCCAGTATAAATGGTGGAGGAAGAACCCATGAACTTTGGCGCTTTAGACCGCTTGGCTGAATATATATATATATATATATATATATATATATATATATATATATATATATATATATATAATGGTTTAAATTTCTGCAATAATGTTTTGTTGCAAGGGCAAGCGTTGCAGTGGTAAGGTACTCGTCATAACAATTATAAAATTTAAATATTCTATAATATATACACTTACGTGAAGTGACTGATGTAGTGGTCAACTGTTGTCGATTTAAGAGATTTCTTTAATTAGTTCTCATTCATCGTACTTGAGACAAAACAAATTTATCCTTTTGGGGGTGGGGTTTTTCCCCCTCACACTTGTTTTGGCATAGGCGAGACAAATCTCTTTTCGCTTTTGTCAACTTCCTCAGTAATCAATCGTTAGAGTTTTGTTTCTGTATTTATTTTTTATGTGTATGATCATAGGTCCAAAAACAAGGTGTGTGTGTGTGTGTGTGGGGGATGTGTGTGGATAACTATCATAACTGAAATGTGTAGTTGCAAAGCTCTGCGCTTTCATATGCATGCACCCTCTACCATTGACTCAGGCAATTGCAATATACAAATCATATCTTAGTGAATGTTTTTTTTTTTCTTTGTCATAAGTTCCAAAATATTGGGAGGGATTAAACTTGGAATGTAGTAGAATTAAACATTGCCATTTCATCTCCACACATATCTACCCTCCATCTCCCTCTTAGGCAAGGTCAAGGTTGTCTAAAGCGGAAAACATATCTGCGCCAGGCAGAGAGAAGGCAAAATACGTGATTCCAAAGAAATTCCTGTTTACGAGAAAAGAACCCCAAAAGCTACTCCACGTTCCGTTCAGTTTACAATGCTTACGTAGCTTCTCGTTTGTCGCTACAATGTACATTTCATCGCCGCGTTAAACAAGAAGAGATGGACTAGACGAAATCGAAAAAATGGCTCTCTTGAAGATGGAAGACAAAACTAACCGATTATTAAGCTGTGTAATTCGATCGTGATCGAGAGATAAGTTGGCAGTTGTGATTTGTTTTGTGTGATGAGAATGACATTAAGCAAAAGGGTTGAAGTGAACACATGTAGGCTATTGTTGTGCAGAGAAAAGATGGTTTCTATACAGTCACAAAAGGATGTCGAGGTTACATATGAAAGTATACACTGCAAAAGTCTCATCTCTGGCTTTTGCACGAGTGTAATACGGTCGTTTAATATGCTCGCATTTTGTTCATTCACCGGAAGTGCGTCTATTTGCTCGGGTAATTACATTCCTAACATCTCTAGAATTTCAGATCAACAAATATAAAATCGGTACATAGGAAGCAGCCATAATTTGATCATGTGATTCAAGTAGTTCCAGTATGGTTATAAATGAACTATACTTGAGGTGATTTCCCGTCGGCGAAAAGGCATGATATATTACGAGCCTTCTGCATTGGTTTCCTTCTCTTTTCATTTGACTCAAGAAACATATTAATGACACACAGAATTAGTCGCGGTAGTTAACTAACTAGTTTTCACGTTAATACCACATAGGGTATGTGAATAGGTAAAACGAAAGTTGAATCCGAGAGAAAGGCGAGGATGAATGAGAATTCGTCCCCGTTTAAAGGACTCCAGCTGGCGCAAGGATATAGTATTAGGCTGAGCGCACTCGGAACATTGCTTGGCCGTTTCCGTCAGGTCGTAAAATACATGACCTGACAGAAATGGCCGAGAAATGTTCCGAGTGAGCGATGTTCCGATAGATGTGATGTCTTGTGCGTAATGGAGGCAGGAGTCGTGGTCAATGGTTAGATTTCCTGACTCACGACTGAAAGGGTATCTTCCCGGTCCGGCTACCGTGTTATATTCTTTGGCAAGGCACTTTACCAAACACCAAACCAGAGCACAGTAATCAGCTAATCGCCGGTAGAGGTGTCAGTTTGACTGGTCATTACCTTTGATTTATATCTTATCTTTTACAACTCATTGTATCTGGACCGTGGTTTACCTGGCAGTATAAAATACGGTTACACACATAACAAAATTTATTTTTCATTTTACTTCTTTTTCTTTATTCTATAGAATACACCTGTCTCTGCTATTTTAGCTATGTAATTTGGTACAGAAAACAAAAGCGCAATATTTTGAAAAAAGCAGGAGAGAGAGAGAGAGAGAGAGAGAGAGAGAGATTTTATTGCCCATTCATTCTAATCAGTCAGCTAGCTAATATTTTACGGTTACGGATTGGAAGGCTTGTAAACGACCAAAGAAGCATTATAAATTTTAAGTCGCAAATTCACCTATTACATTTTGTTTGAAATTAACTAATAATAATAATACTAATACTAATACCACTACTACTACTAATAATAATAATAAGTATTATTATTATTATTATTATTACTTATATTTATATTTTTATATATTTAGAGTACAGCTGAGTACATCATTCTGTAGTTTCCGTTAACATGATTGATTATAAGATTCTTTGGAGCCAATTTGCAGAAGTTCTCGCGTGCGCCCAATAGTAACTATCGACTTTTAAGTCTGGAGAACTTATTTACATTGTACAAATTCAACAGGATGACATGCTTGACTTAATCTATTCTCTGCGTTCAGTTGTACCCTTCGTTCAAAGATCTGTATATAATGTACGCAAAATATCTCAGAATGTTTTCTTTACGTCAGTTATTTTCGGGTTTAGAAAATACCTCTTTGAGGAATTTGTCAGTACTCCCGAACATGTTCTTTAAAATCTACATGTATTTAGGAAAGAGAAGTGCACGTGTGTGTGTGTGTGTGTGTGTGTGTGTGTGCACGCGCGTGCTCTTTCACATACTCAGTAACTTTGCTAACATGTTATAATCAAATAAATAGGACAAAAGTGACAAAATAAACCATCACGGAACAGGCACGATATAGCTGTCTGCATTAAGTTCTTATAGTTATTTCCTTGTATTAGTCGCATCATCATTATGCTTAAATTTGTCATTACATCGAACGATACGGATTGTATGTTTTTTGTTCCCAATATTAACGCCATACTTAGACACCACGTCCGGGACTCTTTCAGTTAAAAGATTAACGACGACAAAAACCACCAACACAACAAAACAAACATAAAGGATACAAAAGATACAAATAAAATAAGCAACACTCCCCCCAGTAATGTATATAGTTCGTCACTCACATATTCCCACGCCTGTAGTGCATGCATATTACCCCCCCCCCAGCAGACTCCTATTACCATCGAGCCATCATTTAAGTGATGTTGTAATGGACAAACGAACGGAGAGACAGACGGAGAGTATCACAGTGTCCCAGCGCTTAGTGCTGAAGCATGGGGATATGATAGTTATTATGCACAAATCCTTGAAGGCACCGCATATATCGTGACGTTACCATTTTATTGGGAATATTAACCTGCTTTCTCATTGCAGCCGAAACCTTTTCTTGTATATTCAATGTTCGGTCGCGTATGTTTGCTTGTTTAATCTGCGTACTTCTCTAATCTCATTCACTGAAAATCTATATTTTAATGCGACGCCACGAGTGGGGAAAAACGATATAATCAGACTGTCACTCCTTGGATGCCTTTATGTGAGATAAATTTGAGTACGGAAGGGCATTCATTTTGTATGGTGTTAAAGTGCACTTTATTGCCCAAATTGATGACACTGATTCATTCCATCCCAGCTTCAAGCTGGAATTTGTTACATGCTGCTATCGGATTGCATTGCAATTCTGCCCGTGTAAAGCTATTTTCCCAATCAGTGTATGCTTTCTTATGACATTACCTGGTTGAGTAGCGGGGGGGGGGCGATCTAGGGACAGTGGGACTTCCATGCTAAAAAGGCTCCCGGCACTCTGGGGACAATGGGAATTTAACATGGGGAATTTAACATAGGGAATGTATAGCGACAAAATATTGGGCCTATCTGGGGACAATAGGAATTGAACAGGGGTGACGTCACGGTACTGGACACTGGCAACAATGTTGCAAGTTGGTGACCTCAATCGGGCGGAACAGTGTGGCAAGGGGCTGACCTGAATACGCGTTACTCTAGGAACAAATAGAGACATAGACATAGAGGCGTGGTTAGAGACAGGGTTAGAGACATAGACATAGAGGCGTGGTTAGAGACAGGGTTAGAGACATAGACATAGAGGCGTGGTTAGAGACAGGGTTAGAGACATAGACATAGAGGCGTGGTTAGAGACAGGGTTAGAGACATAGACAGAAACATAGACATATTATACATACACAGATGTATGAACGTAAATCTATCACACAAAACATCGACTAAAATTGTTTTTGTTAGGCAAGAGAGAATAGACATCTTTTCGAGGCAATAGAGTGGCCCTGAAAAGGACCTTTTAACTTTCTTCTATTTTATCTCCTCCCTTCTTCTCATCCACCAGCTTCTAATCTTCTCCATCACATTTTACCCACAGGATAGGGTTTGCTTCTTCGGAAGGAAAAGGAGAACTCTTTCGTGTCCACACAGCAGTCCACAAAACCTCTGTCTGGCTCCTGTTGTTGTTGTTGCTTCTGCTGCTGTTCTCTCTGCTGTTTCTGAAGTCTGTACTTCTCAGTCCATTCTTCTTGTTCCTTCTTGATTTCGTCTTCAAATACTTCTTCTCTCAGGTCTTGGGCTACTTTTAACATCCTGACATTTTCAGTGTCGTCAGTCTTGGGTATCAGGTTTTGCTTGACACGATGTAAATTCACGTGGGCTTCGTTAGCTTTGTTAGTCTTGAACACATCATCATAGGTTGACGAGTCAACAATGGATAGTCAGACTGCTTACTTATTTATTTGAATTAAGGTCGCATGCGCCTATAAGGCATTCGCGACCAGTTTATACCCTCATACGAGGGTTATTTAATTATTCGCGGGGGAAGGAAACAGTGCCTCGTTCCCCAGCACATTAATGCACTCAAAGAGGGCTATTTAATTCAGCCAACAGTTCGTGGGACAATATTATTCCAAATGACCTGTATGTAAGGCTATCATGAGTAGGAATGGATCCAACACTCACTCATGCCGATCAAGTGCATGGTACACTGATTAATTGAATGTCCGGTCGAGGGAAGGCAGGAGGGATGCTGTCGGAAAAGGAGTTACTTTTGAACATCCGGGATCATTTTTTGTTCCCATTATTCCGAAAATTAAAAATGGCGTCTTGTCGCAATTTTGAATAATGATATTCTGTGCTGTTGAAATCGAGTATAAGATTGGACGAAGTGGGATAGATTATGAGATTTGAAGTTATTTATTTAGACGTTAATATTTTTGGATTTTAATCAAGTATGATTGTACTATTTTCCGCATTGTGCGGTGGCCCTGATGACTGGGGTTTAGTCACCTTATAGTTCTAGTTGGGGGGTGGGGTGGGTGTCTTATGACCTATATCTAGCTAGTGTGCCGCGTTGGGCAGCAGGGCCTGATGGTCTTGGGTTTTTGACCACCTTATAATCCAATTGGCTAGTGTGATATTTTCGAATCGTTACCACATTGTGCGGCTGGACCTGATGGCTTGGGTTTTTAGCCACCTTATATATGCCGTTTTGATAGACAGTTTGTTGAGTTGTGGTAAATTTATAGTTCCTTCCGCACTTCGTCTTAGTGGTGGAGTAGAGGATAGTAGAGGTATTAATGAGGTTGTTAGTACTTATCTAGGTGTTTAATTTTATTTATGGTGACTTGTCTCTATTAATATTGCTTAAGATAATATAGTAGGTTGCATTGAGTTTTTTATTTCTTTTGCATTGCTA
Organism: Megalonaias nervosa; assembly: GCA_016617855.1. NCBI lineage: Eukaryota > Metazoa > Mollusca > Bivalvia > Unionida > Unionidae > Megalonaias > Megalonaias nervosa. The sequence continues at coordinate 24,652 of JAECUM010054496.1, forward strand.
ATTTATGGAACTTGTGGTCCTGCTGTATGTATCAGGTTTCTGATTGGGTCATGGGTCAGACATATAAAGACAGGAGGAACTAGTCCAGCAAGTGTCGGGTCAAGTACGCGCACAGGCGTAACCAAGTCCTATGCGACCTGAATCTCGGCGCCCTTCACAAGTGGGACTGCTCCATCTGTGTTTTCGCAAGGCCTGTTCCTCATGATATTTCATTCATAGTACTAGTTGCACTGCATGGAAATTGTTATATTACATTGTTTATTGAGATAGTATTAGGGTATTTATGTCATAAACGGGCGCTTTGGACAGAGGTGTATGACCACCCTAGCCCCCATGGGCTTGCCCTTTGGCTAGCAGCGCACGGATCTTATCTTGCTGCTATGGCCCCCGGAGCCGAATATGCCATCCATCCCCGATTGGTGTCACGATCGCCACGTTTTGTCAAAACTTGAAAAAGGTCGGTTATAAATGCTATACTGGGATAGTACTAAATTTTCCTGCATTATCTATCTCTTTGATACCTAGTTGCATTGCTTGTGGTAACCTGTTAGGGGTGTTGGACGATCTTTAAGGGTTAATGATAAGTTAGTGGGATATTTTATCAACAGCGAAGGTTATTATAATGGAGGGCGAAAAAGCTATAAGTAAATTTTTCCCTGTTTGCCTATGGCTTGAAGGAAATACAAAATGTTTGATGTTCAGACTGGAGACCGTCTCGTTTTATATGGCTCACGCGTGGACGCGGTAGAAAACACCCCTGTGGTTTTTTGGGTCGGAACGCTATAGCTTATCTCATGGTGAGGGATATAAAGAAGTCAAAGAGCATAGATAGTGATAAAAAATATTTTTTTAAAACAAACCACCAACACTCATTTTTCAAAAGATAACATTTTTATTCAGCCCACAATTAACCAACACATAATATAACATCAACACATTTTTTCAGATAACACATTTTTGACAAGGTTGACAACGTTGTGAAGTCAAGTTAGACTTCCACTGATGGAGGTCATTTGGCCATTGATGTACACTACGTTTCCTAGCTAAAGACAAGAGATATCCATAATGGTCACAAAACCATCTATCTCCTTTTTCATCATTTCTAGAAGAGTCACGATCAAAATAAGTCACTAAATGTTCTAAGGGATATCCAAGACTGCGTTGATGAAGAAAATACACAAAATATTGTCCACACACCATGGAATCTGTGCCTTGTAATTTCACATGATTGAAGCGAGCGAGTCGTCTGGGCGTTTCTTCTCATAAAGTCGATGATGTCGTCTTCCAAAGGCGGCAATCCATACGAATCAAAATACTCCAGACAGGCATCGTGGGGAAAGTAGACGGCTACCGAGTGCGTTCCTGGGAGATGACTGTCGTACGTGTTGATGACATAAGCTTGATGGTCTTTAGGTTTACAAGAATTGGTGTACGAACTGTTTTTCAAAAAGGTAATAAAGTTCCCAGGTATCCATTTGTTTGTTTTTTTTTTTTCTTTTTTCACTGGTAATGATAAGTCATCAATTCAATCCTAACTTTTGGCTTGGAAATCTCTGTCAAGTCAACGTCTCTTCGCTTCGTCTCCGTACTCTGGGCCAAGAGAGATTCGATGCGATGGATCTCTAGAGCGGACAGTGGAGGGGGCGAATGATCACGCAAGTCTTTATACCACTCATGCAGCACTGCTTCTTCAGAGATGAGACCAGAAGCTTCATCCAGATACTCGTCCAATTTTTCTTCTTGACTCATCATTAGGCATTTATCATGTTGAATTTGACTGGGATGATCGTTTTGACATCCATAGCAATCTTTCTTGGTCAACCCTGTAATGGTTTCCGCCAGGTGTTTGGCACAACATGAGACTAAATGTTGTTTTTGTTCTGGCCATCTGGACGTGACCATTACCTCTTCGTCTTTGTCTTTGGGTTCTGGTTCCAAGACAATCCTCCCATTCCATTTCCAAGGATTGTCCACCATTCAAAGAGGGATAAGAGTCTTCCATAGCTTCTAATAGTCTAGAATGACTTCTCTCAAACTGTTGATTTCTAGAATGTTGTCGAATTTGGCATACAAGATGACGTTCACCGTCTCGGGTAGGGCTGTAGCAAACTGAAGTTCCACACACAGTTGACACAGATTTTATTGGGTGGAAATGTCCCTCGTCGCTGCCTTGGTCTGGAATGAAATCAAAAGCCCACAAAGCATAAACTCCTGCAAAATCGTCTTACGAAATGCTGTGACTACTGTTGGTCCCTAGCAGTCCGGTAGCTTCGTACAGGGACAAGTACGACCTCAAGTAATTGTTCTTGTTAAAGTCAGGTTCGAAGGGTCTAGTACACAAGGTCTTGCTATCTTGACTGACTTCAATCTTGGATACGTGGTAATGCTCAAACTCGAATGGATTTTGATCGGGGTCTCCGTTGAGGGCTGCATTGCTAACGATGCCAATGATTAGACTTTTGGGTAACTGTCCTTGGAACAGATGATATTCGATCTTGGATCGGTGTCCAGCGGCAATGGTGAAAGTTTACACTTCCAATGGTCATATCGGATACTTGGCAGACGTTCTGCTGAAAGTGTGACTGATGTTGTTTCCCACTTTAGGTAACACTTCTACGCGTCGCACGTAGAGTGGCTTTTACGAAGATTATTTTGTAATTGGCAGCATCAGCCATCAAATGGAAAGCGGTACTGCTAAGATTCAGTCTTAAGCGGACATCCCCTCCGTTCAGCAAATACTTCTCTTGCAACCACATGTCCAAATGCTAACGATCCATCAGTTCTTAACTTTGCCCATCCTTGATTTTTGTTTCGTCGATCGTTGAATCCCACATTGTCGGTTGGGTCTTTATCTGAAATCAAATTGATGATCGATGCCCTCCACTTGGGTGGGATTTCTGGAAAATTTTCGTCGAACGGGTTTGTGTAAGGTGTGCGTGGCTTGCTTTTGTAACCATTGTTGCACTTGAGGTAGACGGACACTTTTGAGTCGGGTTTGGGCAGCAGGATACAATTTCTGAACTCCTCCGTAACCCGCGGGATGAGATGGATGGTAGTAAATGCTGGCTAACAAATTCTCAATTACAACTTTTTTTTTTTAAAATGTCACCCACTGTTCAGGGATGCTACTCTTTTCTTCGTGTGGTATTTTCTTCGATTGCAATTCTTTGCGTGTCCGACGAGCAATAGATGTCGAGGAGGATGTCTGAACACGGATAATCAGTTCTTGTTTAACTTCTGTCTTCATCTTCCTTTTTTCTTTTGAGGAAGAAGGGGTTGCCATCATCTTTATAATCCAACCAATTCTGGATGTTGGTGGTGTTAACTTGCGTACTTTTTCTTGTGGAGTTTGAAACTCTTCTTCTTTTTCTGTCTTGGTAACGGGGTGGTGGTGGTGGTGATGGACTTTTCATCAGGGTCTTAAAATCTTTCAGAGTCGGTCAAGCTGTTTCGTCTAAAGCTTTCAGGTGAAAGAGTTGAAGTCGCTGAAATACTTGACCGTACATTTGCGATTTTTCCGTTTCTGACAAATCGCTGAGATCCATCAACTATTGCAATTCGTGTTGTAACTGGGACATCTCGTTCACATGAGGATTGGGACGTAGATGCAGGATACGCTGTTCCTACCAACGATGGAATTCCATCCATCGTTTGTAAGGCACTAAAGTCAGTTTTCGTCCTTCCATCAGATTCCAAAGGTCACTTATGAGATCTTTTCACCCCAGAGGTCCCTTTTATCTTCTTGGTTCTATTTATCTTGGACCCATGGGTAAAACACCTCCCAGGAGTCCTCCCAGCATGGCTCCAGCTATTCCTTTGACAGTGACACCCTCCAGTTCTTTAGCTGCTGAGGAAGTTGCAAACAAAGTACCCTTCTCCAAAATCAAAGTCTAAGAGAGATCGGGCATGTTACAAAGTTTACTGGATTTATCCAAGCAAGAACTGACCCGATTTAGTCCGTTGCGAACCCTTCAACGTCGAGTGATGCCTGCCATGAAAATGATACGACGGACCGACAATCAATGTCGACGCATTGGGTATCAATGTTTTTGTGCTCCTTAACGCCAAAGATCTCACCTAAAAGAAGTGCACACCACCACCATCGTCGTTTTTTTTTTTTGGTCCAAAAAGGAAAAGGAAAAAGAAAGGACAATATCATCGTTCGACCCCAATTCCGAACAAATGCTTAGCCAATCATCGACGTCCACCCCAGAAAAGACCCCATCGTCCAAAGAAAAAGAGGAGCAGCCAAAGGGGAGGATTTTTTTGGCGCTGGAATGGTAGAACATATGCTCAAACAGTCTGGTCTATGAAACTTTATCCATAAATACATCCCCAAAATAATAAGATAAAAGGACGCGTGTCGAGCGATGGATTTCAGTGTATGTTTGGTCCTGAACCAAAAAGATGTCCCATAAAAGAAGTGCACACCACCACCGCTCTCTTACCAAAGGTGGAAAGAAAGGAAAAACTGTCTCCTCGTTTAGACAAATATTGGGACGTGTTGTCTGTCCTGTACAAAGCCCCTCCACCCATGCGAAAATAACGTATTCAAACAGCCTCCAAAGACGTCGTCGATACCATGTGCGAATGTTGTCTGAATATCTTGAAAGGAACGATAACTCTGTCTAAACACCAGAAAGAACGCTTCGCCAAACATCGACACGTTCCTTGCAAAATGGTTCAAAAGAAAATACCTATCCGTCAAAAGAAAAAGATGTTGGTGCAATGCGGAGGACTTTTACCCCTGATTTTTTCATCAAATGAGGAAAGACGCGTGTCAAATTGTGTTTGACTGGCATCACAAGCAACGGAGAAGTTGAAGAACCTGAGGCTACTGGAGACTCGGTCACTGTCGCTGCAGATCGTAGTTTAGGGATGTAAGGTTGCGTCCTGGCCGAAGTGCCTGTCTTGCGGGTAGAAGCTGCTTTCTGGGGTCTTTTCTGGGGACTTTTCTTTGTCTGGGGACGTTTCTTTTTCTGGGGCTATGACGTGGTCTTGACACCACTACTCTTTTTCTTCTGGGTACGTTTGGGTCGGAGAGTGGCTTTTTTCTTCGGGATGACTTTGGAAGCATTGGAATCCCATTTTAAGAGGGAGCGAATGAAGATACCTCCTAGAGAGCCGCTACCTCCAGGTTTCAAAGTGATTTGCTTTTTGGTTTGAGTGTGGATGCGGAGATCTGCCAGTTGCGTCAGGCTACTTTGTTTCTCACAAATAAGTGTTTGGTTTGATGTGGAATGTGAATGATGCCTTGCAGTAATTAACGTGCTGTCACCGTAAAACATCGTAAGACTTCTCTGAGACTGGCCTCTAAGACACAAGCACGTATTTATGGATTTTTTTGTTCGCGACTGATGCCGTACAAGGCACGAATCATTTTGACGGGAAGATGAGACTGAAGGGACGTCATGTTGATGATGTGATAGACAGACCAAAAGTGTCCGAGGGTTTTATAGATTTTTTTTTAAGTCGACGGGACGTGTACACGACAGGCCCTCCGTCTTGGCACCAGTGCTGAAACAGATGGGTACGAAATCGCAAATAATCTGGGGTAGTGGGTTTTAAATCCACAAGTAAATAATCGTGAGGCGTTTGAGTGGCATCGTCGTACGCATGTGTCAGCCAAGGAGGTCCTAACTGTTAACACTTGCACTTGCGATTTATCTCTAGTTCTTTTAAACAAGACCACGCAATGAGCATTGTGACTGATGGTGCGACGGGCTTTTCTTTGTTGAAACAAATTTTGAGTGATGTCAGTTACACTGCCTAAACCAATAATGATGCCCTTTGCGCATAAACCAGTTTTATTTCTTCGTCTTCTTCTAACATGTCGAAGATGACCAGATGGATTTGACTGGGATCAGACACGATCCCGTTGTCTTTGCCAGGAATGCGTTCCACAAGGACGATGGAATCGCCTTGACTTTCTCGCAGGAGGCTGTACGCCCATTGACACTATTTGTAACACCACACGATTCGGTGAGGTGGACGAATGATCAAAAGATTTTTATGCTCGATGAAACGTTTGACAAATTCGGTTTTGCCTGAACCGCTCGGTTCGGCAATTAACATGTTAAGGGGATGACGAAGATAGAAGGCCTCCCAACTAGAACGATCTAAAGTTTTCGTCGATGGCTTTGAAAGTGGTGGAAGAGGTAGAAGAAATAGCAGAGGTAGCCATAGCGCAGGGAATGTCACTTTTGAAACGAAGACAGACAAGAAAAGATTTTTTTATACTTTCCTCAGGACACGTTTATTTCAAAACATATTACAAATTGAACACGAAAGATAAAAATACATGAAAGCCAAATGGTTAAGTACATCGAGAAAATACATATAAAAACGATAAAAGTGGAATATAAACAAGTCATTGTATAACATTTTTGGTGACGGGGAGAGGGGCACTGGGTAATGTTCTTAGTGTCTCTACACTTGGCCCAGTCACACAGGGGTCCTCCCGGAATAGCCTTTCGGGGATGTCCGTGTCAATGATGGTCCTGTCCTGAATGGGGTAGTTTTCCTCGGTGTCGGGTTCTTCTGACACTGTGGCTAACACAGGTTTAACAGTTACTTTTTTCCTTGAACGGTTGAATTTATAATCACAAATCTTGGGCAACGTTTGCCACTTCTTTTGTCCAAGCCTTGAAACCCAAACGTTTCCAGTCACGTACATCTTGCCAGTCAGGGTGTAAGTCACAAGCTACACACATCTTCGTAAACATCTTCAGAGACTAGAAGTTGACGAATCTTTTTTCCCGTAGAAGTCGAGAGGGATCGAGATGAAGGCGCAAGACTTTTAACAGAATGAGTCTGTCGTGTACATTTAAAGGTACCACCCTCATGTTTTTTTTATGGTACTGTTAGGTACAGATCGTAAAGAGCCCACAAGGAATCGGCTGGTAAACGAAATCCCAGAAAGGAAGTCAGTAAGGCACAGACCACACGTCGACCCAAATTCATTGGATACATTTCTCGTAAAAAGTTTTGGTAATCCGCCACAGTATGAATACTGTCATTGATTTCCTTCCACGGCAATTGTTGTATCACTAATAATAAAGTTCGTGGCATGGTAGCAAGTTTTTATACCTCTTTTTCTCAGAGGTAATAAGTGTACTTTTTGCATAGAACTGATCGTACTCCGTCGACGTATCCAAATAGTTTAGTCTCTAGTTCACACTCCACACGCCGCACAGAATTTTCCTCTATAGACAAAATTTGATCGCATTAAAGATTTTGGTAATCCTCTAAAGCTTCCTCTGGAATTCGTTGTAGTATGGACACTATGTAAGTAGAATCAGTAGGAACCAAAGTCTCCTGACCCTTGGGTAGTTGATCAGTGCCTGATCATTGGAACGCTTTCAAATGAATCAGTCCTCTTATAGCATTCAGGTACCAGTGGTTCCAACATTGGTGACATAACGGATGCAATTGTTCTTTGCATTTGACTTGTATTTTGACAAACTCTCGGTAAATCTGCTCTCTCAACTCCACAGGCAGACCACAAATGTTCTCTTGTAAAATATCCAGCAAGAGATTACTGAGGTTGTCGTCCCACTAAAGATAGGTAGTGACAGTGCAGAGACCATCGAGGATGTTCCAGGTAAGCGGAATCTTTCTGGTCCCAGTCGTGAAGTGGCACATCGCAACTGAATCACTTGACATTATCATCTTCTCCCCAGTAGATAAATCCAGCTCTGGCTAAGTCTTCGCGGGTAGGTCTTCACAGATATTTAGGTCACTTTCCTTGGAAGGTTTGGAAACGACTTTCAAAGTCGCAGTATTCAGACAAACGCACAGAGAGCGATTATTCTTCTTTCACAGGCTCATTTCGATGAGGGCATGGTGAAACCCGCAGTAGTTTACTCAGGCATGGATGACATCCGTAGGGTGGTAGCGCATGGTTTCACGTGGATTTTAACGCACATCACCACTTTTTATGGTAGGTATTGTAGTAGTAATAGTCATAGCAATGTTCCCATGATATGGTACTGAATCGCTGAGGTAACAGCGTACGGAATCCATGCAATCGCAAGGCACAGCATCGAACTCCACTTGAGAATCACCGACCTTGAATGGTGTCTGTTAGGATTCATGTTTCTCGCTTGGCAATGGTAGTCACAATGATCTGTCGGTGTTGGACGTTTTCCCTTTCTGTATGCTGACCAATATTGACGTGTCCGTACAGTAAAGTGAAGTGGTTGGGAATCCGCAGTCGCTTCTGGTACACGATTTGATTCAGTCTTTCCAAAGGCCAACTGACGATTTAGTGTGTGGCTAAACGCACTATCTTGTGAGCCTCGTAGGTGGTCGCTTTAAAATGTTGATCCTCTCCAGACTGCAAGGGTTCTTTCAACACGCCAAAGTTCACCACTTGACTGGTGCGATAATTGAGAGTCAATCCTTTGTGTGCATTTCTCCTTGGGGGTCCCGGTATTCGTAGCCGTACTTTTTGGGACCGCCACTAGCAAACCTTAGAATATTGTTGTCGGTGTGCTCGTCCGTCCAGTCTCCTAAACGGTCTCTTTCGATGTCAAGGTGTCAGTGACCCAGGCGATCGATGCAGATGCTACTGTCCTTGTCAAACTACAGCACACGATCTCCTAACACAGACTAGCCAATTTTGCCCAGTGGATCTTAGACTTCATCGAGGAAAGGTGGAATCAAGAGGACATCGAACGTTACGGAGATTGCAGTTGCTATGCCACGGTGATGGCTCACAATTTCTCGGGATACGATGGACAATTTCTTCTCAAGTACCATACGGATCAAAGAAACGAACGGCCTAAAGTGACTTTGAACGGAGCCAAAATCATTTCCACGCAAGTGGGGGCAAGTACAGTTTAAAGATTCGATAAGTTACTTGGCCATGTCTTTGAGTCGAACGCCTAAAACATTTGGAATGACAGAAATGACCAAAGGATATCTTCCCTCACTTTTTCAATACCGATGCCAATCAACATGCCGTTCTACCCCATTTGCCTCATGCTCATTACTACGACCCCGACAACATACGCACCGAACAACGAGAAGCATTTTACGCTTGGTACCACACTCACGCCCCGGACCCCTTCGACTTTCAAGAAGAAATGTTAAAGTATTGTCGTTCCGACGTTGACATTTTACGGCGATGCTGTAGAAAATTTCGAGAATTGTGTATGGAACATGGTGGGATCGATCCTTTGAAGAAAAGCCTGCACCATTGCCAAAGCGTGTCAAACGTCAATACTTGGTCAAAGCCCTACGCTGGCTACATTACTTGTGCGACAAGGAAGACAAATGGATTCAACACGCCAGAAACGGAGGAGATGCAAAAAGACCACCGGAACGTTTTCAGTGGATTGCTGTGACTTAGAAAACCATAAGAGCTTGTACGAGTTTAACGGGTGCTTATTTCTCTGATGTCCGATCCGCTACCCTCAACGGTACACAGAAAATCACGAGTACGATTTGATTAAATGTAAAGTCTTGCCTCCCACGGACTTGTACCATCCCGTTTTACCTCACCATTGCCAAGGAAAACTGATGTTTCCCTTGTGCCGTACTTGTGCCGAAACGTGCAACCAAGACCAACCTTGTCAGCACACTCAGGAAGAACGCGCCTTGACAGGAAGGTGGGTCAGCGTAGAATTGTTTAAAGTTCTGGACCTGGGATACCAATTGTTAGAAGTGTACGAAATTTACCACTTTCCTAAGACAGAACAGTACCACAAGGGTTACGAGACTCTGTCACATTGATTCACTGCGCACAGACGCTAGCGCACCTTTATAGGGAATGTGACATCACAGGCATCTGTCTTCGGATTGGAAGACAGACTCTGTACTATGACTGAATTTTGTAACGCGTGTTTGGATTGGTGAAAGAACTCAATCCGCTTCGATCCGCTCTTCCACTATGAATAATCACGGTTCACCTCATTACATTCACCTGTTCTCGTCACAGGATGTGGACTAACGTAGAATCGTCTATCCTCCTATCATCAGTGCTGTTCCACCCGGATTATCCCATGTATGTCAAATCATCATGGGTAATTACCCAGACAGCTATTTGGAAATGAGGGATCTAGGTGGAGAGACAAGGCTGTCGAAGGGAGTCTTAATCAGACGAAGTTTGAGGAAGAGAAGAAGATCCGTGCGATGCCCTCTATGTTAACTGAATGATGTTAACAAGAAAAAAAAAACAAAAAAACAAAGGCCCTTTTCAGAGCCACTCCATTGCCTCGAAAAGATGCCTATTCTCTCTTGCCTAAAAAAAATTTATTCAATGTTTTGTGTGATTTATGTTCATAAATCTATGTTTGTGTAATATGTCTATGTCTCTGTATGTCTTTAACCTTGTCTCTAACCACGTCTCTGTTTATGTCTCTATTTGTCCCTAGAGTAACGCGTATTCAGGTCAGCCCCTTGCCACACTGTTCCGCCCAATTGAGGTCACCCAGTTGCAACATTGTTGCCAGTGTCCAGTACCGTGACGTCACCCCTGTTCAATTCCTATTGTCCCTAGACAGGCCCAATACATTGCCGCTCTACATTCCCTATGTTAAATCCCCTTGTCCCTAGACAGGCCCAATATTTTGTCGATATAGACCATACTTAATGAGATCCTCATGAATATTAATATATCGCGAAAACGAGGCTAAGCTAGGCAGATCGCGACTATACTGCATATAATATATTATGTAGATTCCTTTCGCGAGTGAATATATTATATTGATCGTGGCTGTAATGGATGTAATGTATTTTATAGAGATTGTTTCCTTTTGTGTAAGAATATTTTATGTTATAGAATTACCACTGTATATCTTATAATGACGAAAACTTACTTGATATATCCATTCTCTTAGACCTAAGTTGATTTACGTCCTATCTTGAGTGTCTTTTATCTCTACACCACACAAAATACAAGTTAACGATAGAGAAAAGAAACTATTTAAAGCATGAATTTTGTTTCTGATTAGATATAGTTTAAATGTACAGCTATGATCAATCAATACTGTGGTCAAAACACGCGGTCAGAATAAAACATTTACAAAATGTGCATAGTGACACAAACTGCCCTTTTAACCAATCACGTCCCCCAAACCAGTAGAGACTTTGTGGTGTGCTTTCAATATTTTGGGTACATGTCGGTATGCTTGCATTTTAATTTGTGTCAGAAGTGCACAACCTGGTTGTTATGGTGCTTGCTGCTTTTAGTGCCTGGGGGTGGGAGGGACTGGGATTTTCCCTTTAAATGACATATGTTTTCTTTTCTGACTCATTTGTCAACTTACAATATGGATATACGATTTTATTCATACGAACACATTTTTTTTTTTGTTTCAATAACAGACTGGCAGTTATATATTTACCCACAAAACAGCAGGATTATTTGTTCAAAGCTGTTTGAAAGCCATTCATATATATATATATATATATATATATATATATATATATATATATATATATATATATATATATATATATATATATATATATGAAAGCACCCTGCCCCCAAACACACAAATTGGTCCCTTATTTATATGAACTTCTTCATTGATTATAATTAATATTATTTTTGTGGTGTTGGTAGATGGATGAATTTTAACGCCCAATATGTAAATGCAGACATTAGATAAAGTAAACATAATAGGGAAGAATCGTGTCTAAAGAATATAAAAGTTTGTCATTTTATGTATGGGATATTCTGTTAATCTGTTTATTAAAATAATTTTCTCTTTAATTTTAACAAAACCTTTATTGCCATAATTTGGTCCCCTGGTTCTAACAAATATATAAGCTGGTGCCTAGCTTAGCCTCGTTTTGGATTCTTTGACCCAGGGTCACATGAATACATTCTGAGAATGTCTATACATTCCCTGTGTTAAGTTCCCCATGTTAAATTCCCATTGTCCCCAGAGTGCCGAAACCCTTTTTTAACATGAAAGTCCCATTGTCCCTAGATCGCCCCCTTTCACTACTTGCATGCCTTTTTCCTTACTCTTTCCTACCTCAAGCAGTACTATGTAGCGGAATAATTTCACATGGTTTTATATTCCCCATAGACCGCTCCGGTGTCCTAAGTTGTTAGAGCGTCCGCTTCGGATGCGGAAGGTCGCGGGTTCGAATCCTGGCAGAGTCATATCAAAGACTTACGAAAATGGTTCTAACTGCCTTGCTTGGCGTTCAACATTAAGAGGTTAGTGTTAGGACTGATCGGCCTGTTGTCAGGATAATGTGACTGGGTGGGACATGATGCTGCATGTCTGCGGCATGATGTCTCAGTGCTAGACATCACTATAAACTGCCACACTGCAGACAGATTGCGATATGACTCAAATTGTTAAAGCTACGGTAAAAATCCAAAAACTAACACATATCTCAATATTTTCGATCCGCCTTTTCTGTCTTCTCTTTTGTAGTTAAAAAGTGCAACGTGAAGTTTAATAATAATAATAATAATAGTAAAATAAGAAGGACAGCTGTTTAAAACTTACTTCTCGGCTAGGTGCGGCATGTGTCAGTCAATTTCATGTAACAAACTTTGCCATGAACCGCTGCCCAGTCGGATCAGCTAGGTAGGTTTACATGATTAAAATGTTAAGTTACAGTTTGATGATTGGACAATAGAGCGTCTAATAAGGTGGGTCACCTAGACAATCTTGACACAGCTTCACAACTTAAATAACTTCGAACTTGTTGTCCAGTTTTCTGGAACTTTTAACAACTTACTCAAATGTATTCATGTAATCATAATCACCATGGAATTTTAAAGAAACGCCGATTTAAATTGAAGAGATATGCTAATTAGTGGGCGGAACTTACTTCTCAAATCCGACGTTTTTTTTTCCTCGTTAACCTACACTGTTGTTCCCAAGGGCCCGTGGTAGCCAAGTGGTCTAAAGTGCTTGCCTTTACCGATCACTGCCATCTCACTTATTCCTGTGTGAGTTCGAGTCTCGGGCTCGACCAATGTGGGTATATGAGAAAGCATGCCAGTAACTTCCTATGGCTTAACGGGGCTTTCGAGGGTTCTTCCTCCATTAGTTACACTGGCCGTCATGTATCGTTTGCTGAAAAATGGTGTTGAACCCACAACAATTGTTGTTTCCATTGTGAACAAGATGATTCTCATGTGAAAACATAAAGAAATGAGTAGATTTATTGAGTTGTTGGTTATGCAGCAACAAAAGATTCCTTGATTAACACAGCATGTGTTGATGAATCACGGGAACATTTGTTTTGTCTCAGTACGACGCATACGGCTGTGCTGGTTACCTATGGTAGGAAGGAAGTTGGTAGTGTTTAAGTAAGGAAACAATGCTTAAACGTGGAAGCTTCATTATAAAGGGAAAGCGGATCATTCCTAGGTTCAGTCTGAAATTATTTGCCATCGTGGAAAGCTGCGCTTTATTGGAATCTTACAGGCAGACTGGCCTTGGAATATACATGAGACTTTGATTGACAGGTGTAGCCTAGTGCCAGGTATATATTGGATGTAAAGACCGAGGTTTGTTTGCCTTCAGCTTCGTTCACCACGAGACCAGCCAGAAGGTGTAATGTTTTTAGTATCATGTAAGATACGGGCAGATAAAATCTGATCATTCACAACAAATGTGCAACATGTTTTATCTACCCTTTTTAACCCTAACAGCCGGTTTTACAAAATAGACCTATAATATCGGTCCTAAAAGTGGCGTGTTTCTTTCGTTTCATGGGCAAATTTATGTATATCGACAAAACAGTATACAAGCAGCTTTACTGAGAATGGTGAATTTCAACACAAATTTATATTGTAGCGCCATATTCACGAGATCTCAAATTAATACGCTTGTTTTGCGATACCATAATTCCTGCGAAAAGTTGTTACCCTTAGCTTCTCCGTCAGGTGTCGTGCATGTAATGTAGGAAAGTTACCCATTTGTTCATATTTGCAATTGCCAGTTATTCAGGGTTTGATCGTCAAATCTAACTCTGTTTAAGAAACTTTTCTGAACTGGAGATACACTTGAGAATGGAACTTCAGTTTAATCACTTGCGTATTGAGAAATACTCGTGTGGTCGATATTACGGATGTACTGAACGATAGACGTTTTACGATATTTTAAAATTGTTTTTATCGTTATGAACGTTTATTATAAATATTTTTCAGGAAAATATACATTTTGAATACTAAATACAATGCCAAAATCGACCTATTCTAAGAATTTAGTTACTCTACGGCAGTGTTGATGAATGTTAAATTGTGGTGTTTAAGTGCAGTTTAACATTAATTCTGGAGTCGTACCAACCGCTCTAGCATACTAAAGGTGTATTCCAGATTTATCAGCATCTTGACGCAAAGTAGCGTATTGGCTCTAGTTTAAGTAATGATTTGGTGTATTACAGGCCTGAATTGACCGTTTTCATAGCAGCGTGACTTTACAACGGACTGTTAGATTTCATCTTAATTTGGCATGCTGCTTTTTATTCATGAGACCCTGATCGATTTCTATCATTCCATGGCATCAGTTAATGTTATCTGGTAGCGGCCTAAGTTGGCAAGCCATTATCGCAGGCCAGTAGCTGGTAACTAATAATATCTTTTTTTTCTCTGGATTGGGTTCGTCATGCCTCAGACATGTAGCATCATGTCCTACCCAGCCATGATCCTGACA
>JAECUM010054497.1:0-30267 GCA_016617855.1 Megalonaias nervosa
GCGAGGATGTATCGGTTGTACATGAGTTTTGACTTATTTCACTGAAGCTTTCCCTGAAGTGAGTACAGGCAATATTGAGGCTGGCGATCTCTTCATGAGGCTGGTGATGAAGCACATGATGTTGGCTTCCAAACGCTGCTTGCAGGACTATCACACATTCTTCGAAACAACTGCATAGTTGTCTTTTTACTTTGAACATATACCTGTCGACGGACTACGGGTGGTAAGGGGGGAATTCTCTTTCATTGGGCATTTCCAGTGCATTTTAACGGCTTCGTCAAGTAGTTCTAGGCTTTTGGCCATGGTATATGTAATATGAAAACATTGATGAGTGATAACATATCCATGCCAGATAGGCAGATGGCAGTTAATTCTTGCTCTTCATCATCTGAGTGTGAATGAAAAGAGTCTTGCTCAATATAAATTTTTAAGATATCTGGATATAGGAGCCCAATTTATAGCATGTCATTGGTCCTTCCATTAACATACACTTTTATTCCAGTTAGTACGTAATTCGCAAGAGAGTAGCCGATATTTAGTTAATCGAAAAAATTTGGACATATGAGGATTCACATTTAATGGAAATAATGTGAGCATATGAGGATTTACATTTAATGGAAATAATGTGGACATGTGAGGATTTACAGTTAATGGAAATAATGTGGACATATGAGGATTTACGGTTAATGGAAATAATGTGGACATATGAGGATTTACGGTTAATGGAAATAATGTGGACATGTGAGGATTTACATTTAATGGAAATAATATGGCGTTGATGTCAGAGAATAGTATTTAAGTCTATTATATTTCACATCTAATCAATCTTAGTCGAGACTTCATTTTCACTGTCACTATCGAGCGCATTGTCTCATTTATCTACATTGCGCACATTGTCTCACTTACTGTCAACATTGTATGGCGTCGCCTATCAGTGGAGTTTGAACTCTAATAATCCTGTTTGTAATAACAATCAGAAAGACATAAGTATATGGCACAGAGATTGGCAGGGACTGACAGATGGAGAACACTTTGCGGTGCGCGATTGCGCGACAACACAATTGCTGTAGTCAGATTGCGAGTTTACCATAAAATGCAGTGTCAATTTTGCTTTCTATCCTTATTCTCTTGACTTTCTGGGACTTATCGTCGATATTGAACTCAGAAATAAAAAAGGGATTAAGCAGCAGAAAGGGTGAACCCTACAACTTCGATAGAGGGCTCCGTTTGCAAATATAAAGGTTCCTACGAAGGCTAAAAATAAGGTCAATAACGCTAAACTGAAGCCTCTAACCGAGCACATTTCCATACAGGGGGAAACAGACCATATCGTGTGGGTTAGCTCCTTTTTGTTACTCCATCGTTGACTTATTTTCTCAAATTTTAGGCGTGTTCGTTTGCGTGTCGCCCACTTATTGTTTGTCGTCACCCTCTCTGCTGCTGTCTTTTCACCAAAAATTGTATCAAGACCTATAAGATACCTCGACCTAGGGTCATGGAAATGTATTGTAATAAATCCGTGTGGAGTAGCTTGTGCTTTTGAAAAGAAATTTTTGAGCTTAATTATGTCCATATCCCCTGGACACCAAGTCTGATGAATGTTTCTCAGAGTATGTGTATCAATTCCATTAAACACAACTAAAATATTGCAGTTATCTCTGATCACTTTAGGTATTTGTGTATAACGCTGGTTGACATTTAAAACATCTGTGTTTTTGTGTCTGCCTCTCAAAAATATTCTGGCAGGATTTGATTGTTTGTCCAGCATCACATCGTCGTATACTACAATATTATTAATAAGTCCATCGAGGTCATCTATAGATGGGGCTTCATTAATATCAGTAATAAAGTCAATAATATCATTACCGTCTTCATCCAGCAATCTTGCATTTTCATTAAAATCTTTAAGCACTTCATAACGTCTCTGATCATCTACAGATGGCGCCACTAAATATAACTTATCCCACTTGAGCCATCTCATTATCAGATTAAGCAACAATTGCGTCTTACCAGACCCAGATGGTCCAATGATAATTGCTCTGGTCGAATTTGGTAGCGCTAGATGATGTTTGACTGGCTCCTGCTTTCGTGTCCATATTATTCTATATATCCATACAATAAATAATATGGATTTATATTGTGTTCGATGCAGGGCACCCACCCCCACCACTGGATTAACAACAATAATAAAAAATAAAAAATAAAAAGCGTGCACTTACGGGCAAGCGTGTGAAATGTGGTACAGAAAAATACAAATTTATTTCCCTTCACAAGTCAAGGAAGACAGGCGGTGATATCGCTGCTTCGCTGGGAAATTATTAGGAGTTCCATGGGCTAAATATCCTGGTGAGAAACATCTATCTGGATATAATTATTGTGGTCCTGGAACCCGACTTGATATTCGACTTGACGAACGAGATCAACTAAGACCTGGAGAGTATCCAATAAACGTAATTGATCAAGCTTGTCATGTTCATGATGTTGCGTATAAAAGCAAAGATTTACAACAACGACATATTGCAGATGTGAAGTTGATTCACTCGTTAAATTCCATAAAAAATAAATCTCTCAGAGAAAAACTTGCTAGTTTCCTAGTAAAATCCGCTATGAAAGGTAAACTAGTACCAGGGGCCAGTAATTATTCAACTAATTATTATCATAATAATGGAATAAATTTATTAACCCAAGATTATTATTAGCCCAAGAGGATATTGGATGGGTAGAGCAGCGATTAGTAAACTTGCTGATGTAATGTTTCACGTTCTGCTGCTGAAAAGTGGTTAACATGACAGGCAATATTGCAGTTTTATCTAACACCACCTAAAAAATTTCAGCACGCACATTTTGATGTCAGTGCCCAACGAAGTTCATCAGGCGCATATTTTGTTTTTACCATACGATACTATTAAAACCGGAAGACGTCAATCACGCACATACAAGTACGCGTTAACTGTTGTTGACGTTGCAAATTGATATATAGAAGCAGAACTCCTATCAACAAAAACAGCAACTGAAGTTGCATCTGCGTTTGAACGAATTTATCAACGAGGAGGTCTACGATAGCCTCAACTATTACAGGTTGATCCTGGCAAAGAATTTCTTGGTGCAGTATCATCTCTGATGAAACAACATAATGTTAAAATCAGACAAGGACAGACCGCAATTCATCGCGATCAGGCAATCGTTGAACGATTTAATCGAATACTTGCTGAGCGGTTATTTGGATACCAGTATGCAAAGGAAATATCCAAGACAAGAGATCTCGTGAATGGATTGCAAGATTACCACGTGTGATAGCTGCGTTAAATAATGAAATTACTCGTGCAACTGCCATGAAACCCATTAATGCAATCACAAAAAACATATACCAATACAAAGACATGACTTTTCAAAACAACCAGTACTAGGTAATGTGACTGTAAGATATTTATATAAACCTGGCGAACTTGAAGGGGGTACAAAAAGAGCAACTGATCCTATCTGGAGTGTGACCACACATAAAATTTCCAGCGTGGTTAGATCCACAGGTAGACCTGCAATCTACAGACTGGATTCAACTGCTCCTCAGCGTGGATTTGTACGCGAACAATTACAAATAATTCCTGAGGATACACAATTACCACCGCGTTCACTTTTGTAAACTGGCACCCCTACGTCGATTACACTCAAGACAGGTCAGTATCACATTTTCACGTGGGTGACCGAGAGTACTATTAATTCTATCAACGGTAAACTGTCTTGGATTATTATTCGAATTCTGCCACAACATATTAGAGGTACAACTTGCACAATTATTATTCTATCGTTGTTTCAGTGTCATAATAAATTCAACGTGGAGATCAAAGTCGCGTTTATTTTTATTTTTTTGTTTACATTGTTTATAACCAGATAACTTTTTCTTGACAACTTCGTCCTTGACATCGTCAATGACTACATTATTGGTATCGGTGAAGTCTACGACAACCCTTCGCAGCTGAGATACTCTTCTGACTCGAGACACTGCGAGATAAACTAAATTTGACCATTCGATCCGATCATCAATAATCCAAATATTTGTATCAGAAATAGTTAATCCTTAAGACGAATGAATCGTTATAGCGTATCCAAGTGTCCATGGAGTTTTTTCCATCGTTAACGCGCTCTCAACAACATCAACAGGAACTAAAACAATATCATTTAGTACAAGAGTTTGTTTCTCATTAATTCCTGGAATCTCAAATTCAATATTCTGTCGTCGAGTATCTGCTGGGCGATAACATATTTACACATGTAAATTTGAAAACTTTTCTTTATGTAACAGAAATAATTTCTCTTGCAGTGTATCACGAACTATCTTGCAACTATCAAATCAACTGGTCTCTACAAATTCCAAAAATCATTCATAATAGTCTCTGGAATTATTTCACGCATTATCTCACACTATATTCTATCTGGCTGCAGTCTGATTAACTTTAATAGCTCTATGATCATCAGTTATTTCCTCATAATAATCTACAAACGTTTTTAACCATTCATGTGGAGACTGTCCAACAAAAGGTGGCGGTTGACCATGATCACCACACATTATCACAGCAGTATTTTTCGTCAATAACCAATCAAGAAACATTTTTAATACTTCCAGCGATACCGTACATATTTCATCCCAGATAATAATTCCAGGGACATATTTTTCACCAATTCGGTCAGGAGTCCATGCGTCTCCGCACCATCTAAAAAACCATGATAGGTTTGAGATGTTACTCGTCATTCATTCATTTCTCTGGCGAGTCTATGTGTAGGTGTCAAAACAATCATATCTGAACAGTTGTTCAGAAATAATTCAATCGCACGCGTTGTTTTACCAGAACCTCCAGGACCATTGAGATAAACGGTTTTATGTCTGGCCACAGGATCATACACAGATGGTGTTGATGATTTTGATATTTGATTATTATTTTTGTAATATATTTCCTTGATTTCAACGTCGGCGGATTCAGAATAGCCAAATATATTTTCTCGTTTTATTCTCCATTCGCCCCATGATGCATCAACGCTGAGTAATGGTTTTAACAAATCCGTATATTTTTATTTATATAAAGTGAATCCGTGGCGACTCTAACTGCAATCAGAGGAAATCTGTTTATCATCGATAATAAATTTATCGAAACGTACGCGAGCATCGAAGATCTTAAAAAAGTAAACTGCGGTGACTCACCATCAATATAGATCACAATTGTACCTAATTTAGTGCCGTCCGACAAATAAGCATTACTTCGACTTGTAAATGTACATTTCTCTGTTGTATCAGCAATTATAAAATCGAGTTCAGCATCGTCCATAATCAATCTTGTACAACGTCGTTTATGATCATATGAACTACCCTGAGTAAACTTACCGATTATTTTTCTGCCGAGATCTTTTGCAACTTTATTTTCATAAAAAGTCATATCAGGATCTTCATCATCAGAATATTTCTTTTGTTGTGGCAACCAAACTTGTTCTGCGGACGATATGATATAATTGCTTCATTTACTTTCAACGATATCAATATTTTTACATCAAGC
The DNA here is from genome assembly GCA_016617855.1 of Megalonaias nervosa. Classification (NCBI taxonomy): domain Eukaryota; kingdom Metazoa; phylum Mollusca; class Bivalvia; order Unionida; family Unionidae; genus Megalonaias; species Megalonaias nervosa. The sequence goes on from JAECUM010054497.1 coordinate 5,544, forward strand.
ATGTATCGTAATAAAATTATTGGAGCCCAATGTTTTTCTGAACAATGCCTTCCAAACCACACATAAACAATCGGATGGAGATTTTGTGCAAACTCGAATGATTCTATACAAGCAAATCCAGTCAAGTCAAAAATTGGTAAGGGTCCGTTTATTGCAACCCTGGTCATCTCGTGTATTGGATCTCCATATCTTTTGAAATATTCAGAACACTCTCCGTATCCAAGAAAACTTCCCGGATAACATGCTACCATATCAACTGAGATAACTTCGTAATAAATAATCGTATTTAGTATTCCATAATCCGCCTTGTCCGTATTCGACACAACTACGTTGAATATCTTCAAGAAATTCTGATCTTGTCGGCGACCATGAATTTTTCTCCTGAGCAGCATGGGCAGGAACTGATGGAACGGTAAACAATTATTCATTAATTGTTCGATAACATTATTATCATTCGTATATTTCTACGAAAGATTTTCATTTCATCGTGGAGACATTCTGCACGATAACTATCTCCATTAGGCCTTACAGACTGGTCATAATTTACGGATTCTGAACTTTGAAATAACCACACGGATACAGGATCACTCTTACTGATATTTCTGATAAAATCAAATATATAATCATTATAAAATTTAACTGTTCTGTTTCGTGGAAATATTGTTACGGCCGATGTCCATGCATGTGCGTTATGATCAATAATCGTTATCGGAGCTCCATTTGTTTTTTAATATTTCGGTTTGTATAAATCTCTCCGGTTAATGTCTTCACCGTAATCGGAAATCTTAATTTTTTTTTCTAACTCAGCAACGTCGCTGATAGACGCTCCGGTATCTTTAACTGTTTCTACCCACTCATTTATATTTTTTACGTCGTAAATCCTTTAAACCGTTTCCGCGTATCGCGTTTGTGAAGTATTCTGTAACCCGCTCGTCTATACAGTTTAGCCTTGACGAAGTCAAGCATGACACTTTCATCGGTTTGAGATCATCAACGCTTGGTTTATTATTTAGCTGATACACAGCATAAACAACTGCAGTCACAGGATACTTTCGTTCATAATACGGTTTGTCAATACCAGTCAATGCTCCTGGTTTGGAATTTTTATTTAATGTGACAATATTATTTCCAGTGTGAAGTCGGACAGGGTCACGTTTGTCACGGATAATCCAAGTGCCGCCGTCTGTCTCTACAATAAATTTTATTGGAATAAAATATCTTTGATTGTCGAGATAGTCAATAATCTTTGCTGCTCGCTTGTTATTCATCCTAGTATCGATAATATCAATAATTCTGAATGTTGACCACACATTAGACGCGCCATCATCGCGAAATTCCTTTTTAGGTTCACGGATACGATTAATTATATCCTTATTTGTTAAAGCAAGATCTTGCATTGAAAAGCTAACTTTAGATTCCGGCAGTTTGTCAAGATCAAATCTGGCTTTAGAAGGTTTAATTACGGATAGTCTCTCAAACTTCTCCATGTTATAATTAAGGCAAATATATATATTTAAATTGAAGTATAAAATATTATATAATGATTCAAACAAACAATAAATGCAGGTGGCTCATGATAGGTCATACAGGTCCTTGTAACAAATCTTGCTTAAATGATTTCTGTGAATACCACATGCAAAGTGTTCCCAGGGGGAGTGTAGGACCAAAACCGTGTTTACAATGTGGTGTTGGGGTTAGCGGAGAAACCCGGTTGTGTGTACAATGCGGTGGTAAAAGAATACAGAGAGTTGAAACGATATTACGATACAAAATATTACGATAAAAAATAATACCGATCGAATACCAATAAAAACCGCCGAAGATTATCTCGCTAGATTTTCAAAATAATCATTTAAACAAATAACATCATTATATAAATGGAGCAAAATGAGTTTGTGAAACACCCCATCATAAAGAATTATGAAGCATCTCGTGCTGGTGCAATCAGGCACTGTCGATTAAAAAAACAGTCGGTGCTGCTGAACATCTTGGTTATCTCAGATTTACTGTTGGAGTAAACGTTATTTGTCACATAGATTCGCGTGCGAATGTTTTTATGGATTAATCGAAGACGGATTTTTGATCGATCATATTAATTCAGATCCAAAGGATAACTCTTTGTTTAATTTACGAGCAGTTACACAAAGTCAGAATTGCAAATTGGGAAATGCTAGCGTTCCACAATACGCAAGAGTTATTAAATCTGTAAATGTAGAGACATATGCAGCTGGCAATTATTTTGACATTCTCTCACATTCAGTAAAATGTGTCGCGGATAATATAACTATATCTGCGTTTTCAAAAATTCAACCAAAAAAAATAACATTTCAGTATTACACACATGAAGGGAGATAACCCTGTAAAGCAAGGTTCTCTCCGATAGTGTTGTCCCGCTTATTTTCAGATTTATAATAATATTTTTTCAGCAGTCATGTCCAAAATACCATGATATATGTATATTAGGACAATTCTGCCAATCAATCTTGCAAGGGGCGGGAAAATAAATATTTATATATAAAAATATCACAATGAAGACTTTGATACTGACCAATGATGATTTTAACTCGCTGAAATTTCAGATGAGTGATGTTCCAGCGCTATATTGTACATTTACAATGTAGGATGGTTCAAAAAAGGTAAACATTATAGATAAATATTATCATGGATTTTCAAAAAAATCTATTAAATCCCCTTCCCGAGATGAGGTAGCTCGAAGACGATTACAAGATAAATTTGCCAGACTGCAGAAGGCAGAAAAATAAGTAATATTATGAAGGGAGATAACCCTGTCTTCGAGCTAGAGTAATCAAGCAGTTATCTCCCTTGTTATTGCGTAATGTTACAGACCGCAGCCATAATTTTTTTTTATTCTGATTCAGAAATATTTTTATTTTTATTCTGATTCAGAAATATTTTTATCTTTATTAATATTTTTCACCGCAAAATATGAAAGGAGATAACCCTGCCTTCGAGCTAGAGTAATCAAGCAGTTACCTCCTTTATTATTGTGTAATGTTACATACCACAGCCATATTTCTTTTTGTGTCATCGTAATCATAATTTCTTGTCCTGCTTGACTGATGTGTCTCTCTTGTATGTTACTTCGTCGTTGATAATTTCAGAAAATAATAAATATATTGTTCGCAAATTTGATGTGTAATTGTGTATATCTCAACTGCATGAATGAATGCAGCAGCAAGTTATTTTTAGATAACAGTCCACATGTACTTTAACCCGGCAGAAATGTGTATGTGCGTTCGTATAACATCATCGTAGATCTCACGATTTATTTTCAATGAGTGTTTGGAAATTAAAATAAAATCCACACTGCAGTTTATTTATTTTATTATACTGATCACTTGCAGGAATTTCTCGTTAGATAACTTCATAATAATTTCTGAAACATATATACGTAAGAATGGGTCCGTGGTGCAGTGTTATAACGATGGATTCTCATACTGAGGTCTTGGGTTCTATCCCCGTGACAGACGTATCGTCGACGGTGGGTGTTATGATGCCAATTTTTCATAATAATAGTGGGGGCTCCAGCCCAATGGATTTCATGTACACTTCCTGACCACGTCAAACACGTTGTGGGTGTTGTTTTTCACTCACCCTGGGGTTTGATGTTGCGGAAGTGTACATGAAATTGAAAAACCTAAACAGCTCACTGAATTTCTAAAATTTCGTTTCGTACATTTAGAAATTCGTCGGGGAGCGTGTCTAGTGTGTCTATGAAAATTGACAATTGAAAACTGGAGCCCCTCAAAAATAAATAGTAGGGTAATGTGTGCTCTTAACTTAGTGACCTCACTGAAGGGTACCCCACACAAGGGCATTCAGAAAGAATGTCGTCAGAAAGAAAAAGCCTCATGTGGTGCCCGTGGGCCATAAGAGAGGCCATAACAGAAAAAGGACCTCATGGGAAAGGCTTTACTTTATAACTGCTATCAGTGATGTCACAAACTAGATTGACAGCGATCGTTGATGTTATATTTACAATACCTGGTGAAACATGGCGGCCATCACCGTATGGATCATTGTTGTGTCTGAAAATAGTTGGTGGTGGGATTGTTCTTTTCCATGGCTCAATAACTTTTGGAAAATATTCATTAATGATTTCGACGATTGATATTCCCGTATCGAATTTAAGTTCAGGTAAAAGCATGTTATCATCCTGTTTGTCAATTGATTTTTTATAATCTTTTAAAAATAACTGTTTCAATTCGTTGTTGGATTTTACATTTGCAATTATAACTCTGTTGACATATTTCATGTCCAAGAGAATATGCGTTAGATTATTAATATTTTCAATGATCTGCTGTTTTACGTCTTCGTTGTAATATTGTGTTATAGAAGTAAACAGATTTATTATATTAGTGTGTGTTCGAATATATTCAGACTCAACTGTATTTCTGAATGATTTAATAAAATCTGTATTTAATTTTTCTACTGGAATAAATCTCACATTTGGTCCTAGAAAGTGTAAGAAATCTGTTATCAGAGGAAAACTTTTACCGTCACTGTCGACGGTGTATAAACCTGTGTTAAAATGTGTCCATGGTTGTTTTCGATATCTTGGAATATTTGTAAATGATTGCTTCAGTGAAAGAAATTCATCTCGTTTTGGTTCTGGTAGTTCGACATAAACCAACCTAATACGGTTCTAATCGATAATTGATATATGTCTACGGCATAATCTGGAGAATATACTTCAATTGCCGCAGATAATGTTGGTTCGTGAGCAGTAATGGCTATCTTGGAGTCTTTTCCTGTTATAGATTTAATCCGACGCTGGAATTCATCATTAATTTGTTCGATTTGATAACTGCCCGTTGGAATACTGACTACTTGCCAATCTGGAGTTCCGTCGGGTTTATTGTTATTTGCAAATGCTAATGAATTGTTTGGTTGTAGTCCACCAATGATTTTGATCTAATATTTGGCCAACTGTAATAAACTCGTAATTGTGCTAGTGGTATTTCTTTGGCTGGAATTGCAGTTGGGAAATTAATGTCGAATTCAGGACTGGTTGAACTCGCTGATATCATTGTGGTTTTCAGCGGAGCTGTATTAGTGGCGATTTGTTGTAGTAATTCATGTGACGAAGTCATTGACGTTGTCGTTGTTGACATTATTTATAAATCAGGATTTTAAATCAAGGTATCTCTGTCTTCCTTGACTTGTCAAAGGAATTGGAAATTCCTAATTCGTAAATCAGGAGCATTTCTGCAAATTCCTGATCTGATATTATCCCGTCGCTTAGCCCTGATGATATCAACGATGATAATTTGGCGTGTGCATGTGTTGCCGCTGAGAGCAACATTTGATATTCATGCAATTTATCAGCCGTACACGTAGATAACTTTTTTGCAATTATATTAAGAACAACAGCAATTATTGTTGTGGTTGAAACACAAATTGTTACAACTGCTGGCGATACCATTGTTGCTGCTGATAGTAATACACCGATTCCAGCGACTACGGCAGATGCAGAATAAGCAATTATATCAGTAACAACGACACGTCTACGAATTTTTTTTATTTTTACTGTATACTCGTCAATAACGTTTTTCAGTTGGGTCTGTAACAAAGACACTTGTTCGTATCTATATTTGTTTGCCGACATGTATACTCTTTATTAAGTAATCAATTGAGGTGTTTCAGTGACGAATTCTAGACACCACCAATAGGATGCTGCGGTTATTTTTTTTATCAGATGGTTACAGTATAAATATTTCTTCGGTATCTTTATTTAATACAATAGACACGGTTCCAGAAAAATTATCGGTTGAATGACGCCATGGAAATATGGTAAATATCCTAACTTTTGAAGCGGACAGCCTATACACACAAGTGACTTCCGCTGTGTGTTTGATAGTGATATTTTGCTGTGACCAAGTTGATGATCCTGATGATACCGTGTATACGACATTGGTGATCTGCTTGTGAGGAATTTTAATCAGATTAGATTTTTAACGATATCAGGAATTCCACTGATAATATCGTTGAGTCTCGCGTTAATATCAACGAGTTTAATATCAACGATTGCTGGACTCCCAAAGAAATCATCTGCGGCTTTACTGAGTTTTTGACAATTTATACTAACATTTAGAAACATATTCAAGTGAACGTCATATTCAGATTGCAACGTGGTTAATTTGTCATCGATTGTAGTATCTTTGCATCTACGAATTTTTTTGTTGCGGCGTCTTCGTCATTTGTTGGTTCTCTTAAAACACCGATTTTACTTCTATTCATGTTGAGTTTATCTATCATTGTATCACCGGTGGATTTTAACCGATCAGCAACACTTTTTTTAATTTCATCTCTGATAGTTGCGATTGATAAATCTGAGTCTGATTCTACCGCCGTCAGTAAATACTGGAATATTATCCGTGGTAGCACCGAAAACTCTACGAATTATATCGGACCACTTAATATTACTTGTCTTTAAAATACCGTGTTTATCCTGAAAAATAACAACTTCATCCCGGTCAACTCCAGACAGGTTCATAATATCAGCAAGATCGTCTTTGGTAGCGTACTTAGATAAATCGATATCATCTTTTTTTCTTGTCTTTGGTAGAGGACCTTCCATAAATATCAACCATTATACGATTGGATATTATTTAAAACGTAGGACTATGATGTATACTCATGTACAACTTTATGAGGCGGTGTTGTTGATGATGATACAGCGTCGAATACAGCGAGCACTTCAAGGCCGCATATCAACGGATCTGTTATCGTCTGTGTTGGTAATGTTGAATACCAGATTGGTGTATTGAGATTATTAACATATTTTAAAAATTCCTTTGGTGGTGCCAGTCCATACGAATCGAAAAAAAACCATTCCACGTGGATCAATCGTGTATGCAACCCAATGAGTATCTGGACCAGAGTTTTTATCGAGATTAATGATACCAGTTTCAATATTGTTTGGTGTGTGCGGTAATTGATCACACATAAAAACACCTCTGAAGTTTTTGATGTTCAGTTTTTTAGCAACATCAAGTAAATCAAAATTGGACACAGGAAGAATCAACGAAGTGTCCCTGGCAGTCTTAAACCCTTTCCGTACCGGGTTCCTGGCAGTCTTAGACCCTTTCCATTTTTTTAAAATTCCTTTTCCTATTGCTTTCTTTAGTGCCATTCCAGCAGCAGTTCCAACAGCACCAAGTGCAGCTGCTTTTGCAACGTCTGGAGCTGCAGTGGCTATCAAAGCTGGTATAGCTGCCAGAAGTGGAAATATACCACCCGTCTTAGCGATGTCTTTAATGGCACCCGCAGAAAGATTAAGTCGTACACCTTTCTTTGATTGTTTGGCTTCATTGAAGTGCCTGAGTTGACGTACTGTCAGTGATATTTTATTTGAACCACCTTGTATTTGTTCTTTTTTTAAGTGATATTTTACTCCAGTTTTCTCTTGATACTGATTGTAGCTTTTTAATCTGACCAGGAGTCAGACTGACACTAACATGATGATATGACATTATAATATCATGAGCAATTTAATTACATGTTTTCGACTGGAGCATCAATGACTCTCATTCGACCACCAACGCCTTCGAGTAGCATTGTTTTATCACTGAGTATAACGGCGATTACTCTGTAATTAGCAATAACTCTCTTTTCCACACGAGCTCGAAGGTGTATATCAACAACAGATTGCCTAAATAAATCAAGGTGTTCCAGCGAAAAGTAATAAATTTGATATAATGCTGTAAAATCCCTCTGAGATATTTGTAAGCCAGTATCAACATTTTGATCACGTCCCATGAATGTCATCAAACGATGATATGCACGTGCAACGTGATTTCTTGCAAAATTTAATAATATTTCTTCAGAAGGTTCTTGATGTCCATTTATTCTCAGTGAAACATCACTAATTCCAAGTCTGTCAAATATCATTGCACTACGCGTTTGTGAGTTTACTCGTGTAACATCTTGGAAAGCAATAAATATATGTCTAGGTACAGAGACACCTTGTTGTGATGCTATCTGCCACGTAAATAAACCATTAACAGCACTTTGAATACTATCTGTGGTCATCGTCAGCCATGACAATATTGATTTACCACCTTGATTCATAAAAGAAAATAACTGTTGTTCTTCAGCGAGTGATGGAGTCATTACTGGCATCCACAATGAAAGTTTTGTTAATGTTACTTTTCCATGAAGCGCCGCAGTTGACCGACGTGATGCAAATCCCAAGTTTAAATTTTTATTCATCGATACAACTGTATCCCTAGCTGCATTTAGTGTTACGTTTCTATTCTCGGGTTGATCAGTGGTATCCTTTGCAAACATCATTGACAGACCAGCTGATCTCGAGTAGTCATCGCTGTATCTTGCAAGGACAAGTATCGTCGTAGCAACGTCGACGTCGTTATGGCAAACTTCAATTTCCCGACCATCAATCATGTATTTAGTGTTATTAAATAACGCCATGACACTGTTGTTAACAAAACCAACTCGATCGCCAATTTCGTACGCTGTATCATCTGTTTTCAAAAGTCTACCTTCGATCTCAATGAATGCCTCAGCGGCTAAAAATATCTACTTGTATCTTGGACTTGTAATTCAATTTTTCCACTCCGATTTGGCTCACGTGCGTCACAAGAATAATACTGATAATCGCGCACAGACTCATCTTTGAGTACTGGTGCGTCCATGTCGAATGCTGGATCAGATACACGTTTGAACATCTTGATTATAATTGCTATCGTCTAACACGAGGACCACTTCCTGCTATTAGACTAGCAGTTATATTTTTTTCCTTTTTACCAGTTAACTCTGCTAGTTTTTGATTTGCAGCTTGATTTATTATTTTACTAACATTTGCAGGCATAATTTCAGTGCTGGGTAATTTTACTGATTGCGGTTTTCGTCGTATCAGTCATGCTAGTCTATCTTTGATTGCTGAGAATGCTTTGCTGGCAACATCACCAACAGAACCAATACCTTTTTCACGAATAACATCAATAGCTTTCATTCCCAGTTGTTTTACAATCGGTATTGTCTTTGGGACTATCCTTCTGAATCGGCCCTGAACAACATCACCTAGTACATTACCGTAGATTGCTTTATAGGTTGGTAATCGCGAATTTATCACTCTGACCATGATCGGTCCACGTTGAGCATTATGTATGATCATCTTATTATAGTCGTTGTATCTAATTGTATACTCTTAATCAATCACTGCGGTAATCATCAATAATGTCATCGATGAGGGACCGATAAACATTTATATCGCCTGTAAAGAATCGTTGACAAATAGCAGTTGCTTCATTAATGATTTCTGGGGAATTATTACCGGCTCGTTTTCCACCAATTAAATTTCTAATCGTTCAACATCGGCAAGAACATTATCGGGACAAGTAATAAGACCACTTCCTCGAGTACTAATACCGCTTCCAGTTGCACTTGAGGCATCATGGTATTCTTCTTTTTCGCTTAATAGTGAACTGATTATTTTTTTTTTTTTTTGTTTTTGTAGTAATTGTGGTGATTGTGATTGTCGTTTTTTGTTGTTGTTGTAGTTGTTTTTGTCGTTGTTGTTGTAGTTCTTATAGTTGTTGTTGTTTTTGTTGTGGTGATAGTTGCATCCAATCAAGATATTTATCTATCTCATAAATAAATCCAATATATTTTGTATCACTATTTCGAGCTTGATCAACGTCGTAGTATATGCGGTATTTCCATTTATACCAATTATCACGACTTACAGTATCAATAACGCATTCAGGTTTCAAAACTTTTTCTCGAGAATCATAACTTTTCACAGCTATTATAGCTAATTGTTTTGGATTTTTGGGGGTTTTTTTTATTTCAGCGATACTTTCTTCAGTAACTTTATCAACCAGATTAACCTTGGCTCTTGCTTCTGATTCTAGTTCTGGTGTATCACCCTCCACTTGGTTGATATCATCAGGCATTTTTTGTATTGGTTGAGCAGCAGCTATTTTAGTCGGAAGTTCTCGCAGAATTTCTTTTGTTTTTTTTTTAGTTCTTTTTGCTATTTTTTAGTTGTTTCAGCAGTTTGCTCTAATGCGGGAAGAAGACCTTTAGTAGTCTTTGTAACAGGTTTAAATAATTGTTCTGCACCTTCTAAAAATTCCACTTGAGACTCCTGACGCTCTTGTAATTTTTGTCTGACAGAATCACGGACGGGTAGATAGTTCTTGATTGCCTCTAGTAGCTTTCGAGCTAGTCTAGCTGAGTGAGGTTCCATTATTGATATAATAATGACTTAATTACAGCAGCAGAGAGGGTGACGACAAACAGTAAGTGGGCGACACGCAAACGAACACGACTAAAATTTGAAAAAAATAAGTCAACGATGGAGTAACAAAAAGGAGCTAACCCACACGATTTGGTCTGTTTCCCCCTGTATGGAAATGCGCTCGGTTAGAGACTTCGGTTTAGCGTTATTGACCTTTTTTCAGCCTTCGTAGGAACCTTTATATTTGCAAACGGAGCCCTCTATCGAAGTTGTAGGGTTCACCCTCTCTGCTGCTGATTATGAGTTTTATGGTTTCTTTGAAATCTTGTGTGACGCGAGTAACGAGTCCATAGAGTGGGTATGTCATCCTTTTCTAATATGAAACGTTCAGGTTATCACAATATTCAAGCAAATGAACATTAGGTTAAGACAGTGTCCAAGTCACTAACTCAAAATGTGCTTACCAAGAAAGCAAGTTTCTGTTCCCAGTCTAGTCAAGAAAAGAACACTCTGGAAAAGCAGGAAAAAATTTATTTCTCGCTAATGCATACAAGGCAAATACTTCAGATGGCTCTGCACTATTTTGGTAATTATTCCATGCAAGGGATATCAACTGAGTGAATCAAGAGGAATAGCGCTCACCAATACAGAATGGCATTCGTATATTACAGCAAACGGTCTATATATCTAGGTAATCTTGTAATACTTAGTCTTCACAAGGGAAACCACTCTTCTAAATTTACTTAGACTGACAGCTTGAATATCTGTGAGCAAACATTGACAATTGTATCAACGTAATAACTCATAAGTATTCAGGACTGAATAACAGTCATACCATCTCGATACACAATTTTAAACACTTCACGCACATTCAAACATATTTTACTATGAAACAGCATAGCTACTAAAACTAGCACATGGTTTCTTTCTTTCCATTTAGTTCTGCGTTAAATATCTTATAAAACATGATTTTAACAACTATGTTGAACAAATAAAAATTTAACCTGATGTTAAACAGTGTTCAAACCTGCAGAGGCTTGAGTAAGCAAAGTGAATATAGTCGAATCAACGTCATATTCATCGGTGTTTACATGGTTGTCTCACTTGACACTGCGCACGCATAGGCTGGCACATTCATAGACATTTTCCTTGTCGATACCTTCACACACCTATAATTACGAATTCTTACTAAAATCCCTTGCAAGAAGCATTCAGACTGGTGAAAACTACATGAGGTATTAGTAGAAAGGAACTACATATGTATCATGCGTACTTCATGTGTTCTCTGACAATATTTGTAAACAATAGTTAGAATGTAGTCTTTTTATTTCTTAAGATTCGTTATTAGTTTATGATTATTTGCAGTTATATGAAATGAAGTTTAAATCTTAAAGAAGTTATGATGTCATGAAGGTTGAAAATGGAGTACAAGTTATGACGTCATGAAGCTTGAAAATAGAGTACGCAATGTATGATTCTTATTTCACAAACATACTGTGGTAGGGAAATTTATAAAGTAAATGAAGTCGGTGTTATACCAGGCTTTGATCAACACAATAAAAACCGCCTACTTCAGTAACCACCAGCACACAATAATAATAATAATAATAATAAGAAGAAGAAGAAGAAGAAGAAGAATAAAATTTCACAACAACATGGTTACCAAAATGGTTTAGGCTTAACAACAGGGTTCGCGTGTTTTTACTGCATTTCTTGACACAAAAAACCATTCGATACTCTTTGGCACAAAAGGGTTACTTTTTAAATTATTCACGTTGGTAATTACGGGTAAATACATTTTGATATTTTTAAACATGTACATAAACTTACCGAGCAAAGTCTTTGGCAATGGGGATTTTTCGGACTGGTTCCCATTTGACCAAGGAATGATACAAGGCATTTTGTCGACCTTGATACACATAATATTTATAAATGACGTACTGCTCGATTTAATGAATAGCTGATTTGGAACAAAGACTGGGTCCGTATCTGTGGGAAATCCAACCCTAGCTGATGATATTTCACTTCTGGCTGCTTATCTTAACATCAGCAAGAGCTGATAGATATCTCACACGCCTACAGTAACAAGTGGCGATTTCAGCTTAGTGTCACAAAGTCACACATTGTTATCTTCTATCTGCAATACAAGAATTACGTCAGTATGAAATGGTATCTTGGGTTATAATGTTCGCTTGTTACTAGTTCTGAAACACATCTGGGGCACTGGATTAACTCAGATCTTACGACACATGACGCAAAAGTCGAGGCATTAAAGAAAGGAAAAAATTCTTTACACAAGGTCTGTTTGGTTTTGGCATGAAACCGAATATTTTAGAACCTTTGGTTGCTGCAAATGCGATCAAAAAGGTAATATTTCCTACACTATTTTATGGAAGCGAATTGTGTTGCAATAGTTCATCTCTTTTTTGGACAGCATACACAAGACGTCCCAACAGAGACAAGATAAGACGTACTCTTGAAAAGCTAGGTTGGACATCAGCGCAGTCCGAACTTGATAGGCAAAAATTAATGCTTTTACGGTTGATACGTAATGATGCAAATACAAAAGCCGTATTAACGATGCGTTATTTCACTTCATTTTGGCGAATGAAAGTCAAGCTAAGGGTTAACTTAAAATCTATATGATACAATAAAGACGTTCCATATCCTTCGTTATTTAACTGATTATTGGCAACATTCCTAAATTCCACATAAACAAAATTGAAAAGAAATTTTAAGGTCGAAAGTTACTGGTTTCGAAATTAACCTCTGGATACATGAAATATCTAATGAAGCATATTTTCAGATTTTACACAAACTATTGCGACCTGTTTAGGTATGGCAGTCGGATAAAAACTGATAGTAAGTTATTTACTTATATACCTCGACTATAGGATGCTGTTCCTCAAGCACATCTCAACATGTGTAGTCGATGTAGAAATGTTTATACAGACTTGATACGTCAACTCTGTGTTGCATGTCCTTAAATACCTGCAACTGAATGGCTGATAAGTTTCCACGTAGTCTTCATGCTATGTTATTTAACGCAGAAGACGAGCTTCAGCTGCAATATCTTCTAGGTACAAGGTTACTAGTGGATACAATTGACACAAAAAACCTCCAAGTTATTTGTCAGGTATGCAGCATACTTTGTGCAGCTATGTTCTATAAATAGAGGTTTTGTATCTTGCAGCTTCCGCAGACCGTGCAAAACTTTAATGATGGATATAACACACGCATTTTGAGTCTAATATTCTATTTTACTTTATAGCATGGACGAACTGTGTTATGATAGCCGTACTAAGTTTCTTTACATTTTTTGCATCTTATCTAATTTTTCCACACGAGGCCAGGCTGCATAGTTTGCTTACATCTTTCATTATTTGTATGTTATATTTGTTATTTTGGTATTTTTTTGTTTATTTTTTTAATGAAAGTTTTATGATTGTGGTCAAATATTGTTTTAAATTTATTATACTTACTTATTATATCATGTAATCTTCTACGGAACGACGATAATGATGAACAATAACATTGACAACAGTAAACCATACTACAATTGTTTTGCTCTGTTTTGTTATTGTTTATTGCATAAAAAAGGTCTAACAGGTACGGCTATTTCCTCTTGTGAGCATTGAGTGAGGGGGGGGGGGAAGATTTCCAAGTTTTTGCACCTCTTGACACATCATGCGTGTTTTGTTTGCAGATTATTGCCTAATGGAAAGGCGTTCTGCACGTCAATTGGATAAACTTTTTTTTTTTTACATCTTTAAATGTGTACATGTATTGGCTGTAAATTGTTACAGCCATGGCCGAAATGGTCGTACCTCTCGTGATGACCTTCACTTCATTCGCTCGACGGTTCAGCTATTGGTGTTATTCAGTCCTGTTGGTGGAGGAAACAGGAGAACTTGTACGAGACCAAGGATCTTGAATGGGCAACCACATTCCCTTGCACGAGTCGCTAGAATCGTCGTATATAATCAATGTATAGTATCTCAACACTGTAGTTTGATCCAGACGGGTGCAATTACATGGACCTTCAATCTGATTATCTCTTTGTTAGAAAATGTAACATTATGTCAGGATGAGTTATATGCAGATCAGAAGAAATAGAATAATGCCGTTGTACCGAGATTTCACATTGTGGCAGGACTTAAATTTCTCAATATAAAATTAATCACGATGAACCTTTTTTCCTAAAATAAAATAACTTTTTAAACTCCTTGATTAGAACTAGTAAACCAGGATATTATATAGTGTGTCATGCAACGGAAGTGTATTTTAAAGCATGGAATTTTTCAATTGTATGGTTCGATATTGAGAATTGATAGAGTTTCGTTACTGTTGCATATTAGGACTGACTTTATTGGGTCCTGCCATGTATCACTATTCACCCTTTCATTAATATTTCTGACCTATATTTTAGTAAACATAATTTACGATAGTAGAAGGTATCTAGCACCATAAAGCAAGATTGTCACGGAATAGGGGATGAAAATAACTTGGTGATGCATTAAAACGATTATATGTAACGGATTTCGTTGACCGTATAGCGTTGCCTAGGGTAGTTTTATTATTATTTTTTTTTACCTTGATGAATAGTAAATGAGTAATAGATACATCTCGTTGTAGATCGTTCGCAGCGAGATACCCACATTTCATAATGGGCACGGGTACTTGACCTTTGGGTCTTGCACGTGTTTTATTGTTTGTAATATTTATATGATACTTATGCTATATGAGGGCACAGTGATGCAGAGATTTTGTCAGAAGTGCCTTCTTTACAGACAGTTTATTATAGCCATATGGGGAGTGCAAGTGTACTTATACTAAGTTCTATTTGTAATTATATTCATACTTCGAAAGCCTCGTCTAGATGTACTATTTCAGCTTTTATGTTTGATATTTGGATGTTTGGTAAATTATACAGAGTTTGGGATATGAAGAATAGTCATTTTACCCTTTGACATTTATACTAAAGTAAATATAAGTGTGTATTCTTGTTATATTTTGGGTATGATTAAATGGATGTATATGTTTGGCTAATTAGTACTGAAGTTTATTCCATATAATACGCTAGCCTGTTTGGTTTATTTGTAGCTTGCAGAATTGCAGCATGACTAGCAAAAGGGCGATATAACTGGCAGCGTGGACTCGCAGTAGGAAAAAGGGCAACGTGAATGATATATTGGTCTCCAAGTTGTCGAAAAGCCAACTTTGTTGGAAACATATCTACATTGTTTTCAACAGAGCAACAGAGTTATCAAAAGAGCAGCAGATTCGGCAGAAAAGCAACATAGTTGGCAATAGATAAATATGGTTGGCAACAGAGCGGTGTGATCGGAAAGAGGATGGAAGAGCCAAAGGATCAATTCGCTCAAAGGATGTAAATTTTGAACTATGTGTTTTGAATCTACAACTGTGAATTTGGAATGTTGACAATGGTTACGTGAATACACGCACCTTTTAATTTAACACGTTAAAGTTATGGTGAATACGAAACTATATTAGCTGTATATGACAAGCCGTCAATATCATATCAGGTGAATTTTTGCGTATTCATGGGAGGATCTATCTCCAGCTTTTGTGTTAATGTCATGCTGTACAAGGCAATGCATACCGTGTCCTGGTTTTAAGTCTTATTATATTGTTACAAGCCAGGGCTATTTGCTTGACCGAGCGACGTCAAACCCTGACGCACTTCCGCTAGAAGTCGTAAGTTTAGCCCAAATTTCCAAAGACTTCTATACAACTTCAGTTGTAAATTAGAAAGCCCGACATGTCCATTCTATACATAAATTTTACTCTAATCAATACAAGACCACAGATATTACAGCTTTCCAAATATCTATCAACCTCACATCTGCATGGTTTCTCTTCATCTACTTTCCGTACCGTCAGCAGTTCACACCGTAGAAACTATACAACTATCCCCTAACACAGGGAACTATTTTAACTACGCCACCTTAGGCCAGTCAATTCATGGTTTCAAGGCACATTTCGCCAGTAAAACTGCATCACATTTGCCATCATGACGACATAAACGGTATCTGTCAAGTCCCTTCTTGTTGATTCTTTTGTGTAATTTACCGGTTTCCTACCGTAAATACTGCCACTGCAGTTACACCACCTTTGTACACAACTAGATTTTAATAGGGACTATGGTACGACAGGGACACTTATGCGGTTCTGACCTGAATTCACTAAAGTGAACCATGGCATCATGGAAACTCACTAACAGTTCTCCCCGTGACGTTTGATCCTAGTAATTGGCTAATTATTTCGGACTAAGGAATATTTCCATTGCACCAAGTTTCAATAATCAAACAAGTAATCACAAAAATCTAAGAATTCCTTAAAACGGGGCGCTATAGCAAAATACGCATACTCCAGAATTATTACATTATGATTCGTTCTTGTTTTGTTTTGTTTTTTTCATTTTCTTCCATTCATTGATGCATTTAATATTTATGATGAGTGTTTGTAGAGACTCGTGTCTCATTAACATAAGCATTTTATTCGCAAACATTGTGTTCGGTGTTTTCACTGAATTGATATCCATTCGGTTTCAATCTTGTTTCAAAGATATTTGTTTGATTTCGATCAAAACATAAAATTGGTGCAATGATTATATTGTTCAGTATTTACAATATATGTATACATAACAGCATGTCATCACTATTTGCTCGTGAAGAAGCAATTCGCATAGATAATGCAGACCTGAACATTATTCAAATACTTTCCCATATTAGCCTAAAGACATTTGGTTTCAAGGTTTTATTCACTAAGAAAGTCACTGTTGAAAAAGTTGTATGCAACAAGATTTCGGCTAAGAATAACAGGGTCATTTAACTTTATCCATAGCGTTTCTATATTCAGCCATGCACGAATTAAACGTCCTCTGTATTGAGCAATAACCTGTCTAAAACAATTACTGGACAAGATTCCTGAACCAATTTATTGCAGAAATGAACTTTTATTAAGCAATCTTCCGTCTATAAAGGCTACTTTAATCTCTCCCCATAAAGGTGACTGCTCAACACAGTTTGACTGCGTTTTAATCTCACAGAAATTTAGTTTCTAAATATACAAATGAGCGAACACTGAAAAAGCTGCTCATAGAGGTCTTTAGTTCAGTGAAATATAGATAGACAGTCTGCAGTATTCTTACCACATTGTCATTTCGTTTTCACTGATATCCAGAAAACTTCATCCTGTCATTATTGACCTATAACGTAACCTTCGTTTCCTACGTCTTTTTTTTATCTTTCTACTGAAAAGCACAACAACGGCAATGAAAAAAAATTAAATAACGAATTTTCTAATCCAAAAATACTCGTGGAACAAAATAAAAAAACGGTGCATGCTGTAAACCATTTCTACATCCATTCTAAACTATATATACATTGAAATGATGTCCTGATTTCATTTATTACTTCCCCAAAGTTACTTGACAGGCAAGCAATTATTTATATGAACTCCTGATCAAACGTTGTATGAATGTGATTGAGATCTCCATTTAAAAAAAAAAAAAAAATAAAGAAAAATAAAAAAAACCCAACATCTTTTCGATAGAAGCATCTTGCTGAATGCCCCCCCCCCCTTTTAAATGTAAATTTTCCAATCATTGTCATGGACTCGGGAAGTTTTGTAGGAAACAATTTCTGAATAAGACATTGTTAGAATATTACAATTTAATTTTATGGTGTTGTATAATAGGATACAAATGTCTGATATGTGTTAAGCGTGCTTTTATTTCATACAGGTGTTACAAAACAATAACAATATTAATTTACCATTAGAAAGAAATCAGTTGCGTTTATATTTTCGATATGTCAAAAATATAATTGACAAAAACACAAAGAGAGAATGGCACTGGATTCTTTTTCCAAGAAAAATTCCAAATAGTAGTCTTTTATAAAAACTTCTCCATATTTCCCAGCAGCAGAAATGTATAAAATCCCATGTTCTATTTTGCCTGGATTGATGAGTTGATATTGGTCGCTTCATATAAATGATTTTCAATGAAAGTCAGTTCATTTTCAAGGTTACGTGATAAAGCCTTCATTGAAAACTCGTGTGCATCCTCCGATAAATCTTTGCTGTGTACCGAACGTCTTTTTGAAGAAAGCTGGCCCTGTCTACAAGTAGATCAGTATAGATATGAAGCTATATTAGTTACATTGAATTGCCCCTTAAGACTAATTTTTATTATATGTAGTTTCATCTTAATTTGAAAAGTCTTTTCCCACCAATCTGCGCTGTAAGATATGTTTTTAAACATTCTGCTTTATTCTCAATTAAGGGAAATGACTCTAATATAAAGCCATTTGCTTTAATGTACACAAGGTGGCCGGGGATAGTTTCGTAAATTGGGCTGTATTTCATAACTGAAGGCTATAGTCTGACTTGTTCAGCTATTATTGTTTGCTAATTAAAGATATGGATATATTTGTGAACTAGGTGTTTCGAGCTTGTGTTGTTCTTGAAACTGATGTCAGGCATTTACCCTTACCACAGTTACACTGCAGTATGCAGATTGTGAAATACCAATAGTCGGCTAGGAAGAGCTAGCATCGGCATCACCAATTCGAACTTTATGTAATCGTATACAAGTCAGACCAGCAGGGTCGTAACTTGAAAAGACTTAGCGTACTCGAAGCTTGAATATTCGATCTAGAGGAAGTCATTAGGATAAGTTGTTTATCAATCACTTTCGTGACAACAGAAATTCACGTCTCGAGGCTCGAATAGCACATTTCATACCGAATTTAACCGAGTTGCACCGTAATTATCCGAACAACCTCCCGAGTTACTTTATACTCCAGCCAATCAAACGCTGGTGGGCATATGTACATAACAAAATGGCGTACGTTGTTGTTTAGAACTATTTCAGAAATAAAAAATTGAAGAAATGCCCGCTACTTGTGTCGTCAGAGGTTGCAAAAGTCGCTCCAATCAAGGATATGACATTAAATTCCATCGTCTGCCATGGAGAGATGATTTGCTGTGCAAACAGTGGCTCATACGAGCAGGAAAATCGGAACTTGAATTGACTGGAAAACGAATGTCTAAATTCAAGAATGCGAGAATGTGTTTGCTGCATTTTAGTGCTGATGGTAAAGGAACTTCTACAGCTTTACCGTCGAGAAATATTCCAGGTTTGTTATACCGCATATTAATACGAAAAAAAAAATTCCTTATATTGGTCAACGAAACGCAGTTTATGTAATACGGTGTCTTGGTAAAAAATGGTACATATATTATGTTCTATAGAAAATAAGATTGTTAAATAATTTAGTATCGTCAATTATTTTCATATCGTGACTTTATTCAGTACCGACTAATAACCTCATATTCAAGGTTTCTGTTAACCATCTTAGTAATTTATATAATTAACTAATTGTTGACGTAATCTATTTTTAAATTATTAATATTGGGAACATGATAAATTGAAATCCCCTCATAGGCATATTCTTACCTTCAAGCTACAGTTAAATGTGTAGTTTTTAAGCTATATAACGTGTATAAATATTCTTGTCTCCTTTTTTTAAATTCAGACTTTGAAAGACAAGAGGCTGATGCAGGTCTACTACAGCTTACTGTATCACACATGGAGTCAAACCAGAGAAATGTTTATGGTTTGTGTTATTCTTATATTGGTCAGCAGATGGTTCACACCTTGTAAATGTATGTGTCATTAGAGATGATTTCTCCAAAATTTGATTGTTGATCTCTACTAATCAGTTTTGTTGTGGCCTGACACCACTGTCTGGTCTTCATCTTTGATTACCAGTAAATTGTTTAAATAATAACACTGAATACATCATTTTACTACTGTGAATAATGCAACCTATCCTATGTCTCTACTTTTGAATATGATATAATTGAAGTTCAGGTAAATGTTGCAATATGTAATGTAGTTTCAATCTATAAAAAAATCGTAGTTCCACTTTTAACACAAGTGATTCTCTTTTTCTGTATGGCTTTTACATTGAATAATTATATTTTACAGTTCATCAAATCAATCCCAATAGCAGCACAGAGAATACAGACAATATACCAGAGGCTGCAGATGGTTCTAATCCAATTACTGAACCTCAAACAATTACATACTCTGATACAGCATAGAGGATACAGCAAATATACTTGAGGCTGCTGAGGACATCATTCCAATGACCAAACCTCAAACAACTGCAAATGATGGTAACTTTAATATTAATTTTCTACCTGTGATACATAAAAAATGACATACTGATTAAAAATTTTAAATGTATATTTATATACTTTGCATATGTTTATTTTTTTAAGTGACAAAGTTGACCAGTCTTCCACTTTATAAATGTATAAGTCTTAAACAATTATAACCATATTTTCTCTTTTGAATACACATGCTTTGACATTACACAATCATTACTTTTGAGGTGAACACTGTCTCTTCTTGTAAAATAGGAAATGTGTATAGCCTTTTAAACCTTTTCTCTTTGTTATTTAATAGACTTGTAACTGTTTATGACACTAGCCTCTCTTTCCTGTGTTTGAAAAATATTTCTTCTAATAATCCCCCATTGTAAAAGATCAAAAAAGACACTATTCTAGTATAAAAATAGTGTTTTCATAATTATTTTTCAGGATTTTGTTTCGAGAAGGGGGGGGGGCAACGCTGATCAAATATTTGAAATGCAAAAAAACCATTACCCATTGCCCCATCCACTTGCAATCATTTTATTTCTTTTTACAGATGACGTGATCATTTCTCAACAGTCCTTACTTACTCCACGATGGACCCCATCTCAAATAAGAAAAAGAAAATTATTCAGCGACTCTATATCACAAGTCACACCAAAGAAAAACAAAGTTTCCATAGGAATACAAAGAACCCCCGCCGAACAAAAGCACACACAAGTAACCCCTAAACAGAAGCGGTCAGCAAAATCGAGTACAGACATTAGGTGCAGAGACACAAACTGAAACACCATCTTCATTTTGTCTCAGGTCTAATAAGACAACTCAGACAGACTCCAAGATAACGTGTGAGAAGTCAAGTAAATGTTTCAAAAATTGAGAACTTAAAATCTTCAGATAAAGAATTGAAACGATATACTGGTAGTGAAGATTACAAGCTTTTTACAATACTACACAAATATTTAGTGAGTTGTTGCTCTCATATAGAATGTGAGACTATCCCTGGTCATGGTGATCTGAACAAACTTTTTTCTCACGTAGATTCAGAAAATCAATTTCTTCTTGAACTATACAAATTGAAACGAAATCCTATAGATTCAGTTCTTGCATCTGATTTTAATATTTCTACAGGCAGAATTTCTGAAAGTTTTAAATTCTGGATTAAACGAATGTATAGAAAATTTAAGATTATTAAAATATGGCCTTCAAAGGAAAATATTCAAAAACATATGCCGTTATCAACCAAACAAGATTTTCCAGATCTTGTTGCAATTGCAGATTGTGTAGAATTTAGCACACACAGGTCCCAAGAGGTCCCACAGCTGGAAAACAGACGTTTTCAAATTACAAAAATTGTCATACTGTCAAAGCTATGTACACCTCTGCTCCAAATGGAGCTTTAATTCACTGTTCAGATATGTTTGGCGGCAATTCATCCGATAAGGAAATTTTTGGACAAAGTGATACAGTACACAAACTGCAGCGTGGCGATGGTCTTATGGTTGATAAAGGTTTCTTGATAAAAGATTTAATTCAGGGAAAAGAATTAACTTTTTATAGACCACCATTTCTCTCTGAAAAGAGCAAACAGTTTGACTCTCATGACCGCGATTCAGGGAGACTTATAGCTAGATCAAGAATAACTGTTGAAAATTATAATGCTCGCCTGGCTACATTTGCATTTTTGAAGCAAAAAAAAGGATCCCAATACTGTACATGCCTCTCATGAATGAAATCGGTTACATCTGTGGCTTTGTAGCAAATTTAGGACTTTTAATCAAATCAAACAAAGTTTCTGTGGGGGAAGAGTCTACCCGAAGAAACTGATGATTGATGTAAACCCTGATAAGCCAGCATTTAACCAGGCTGATCTGGTTTACACTAGTCGCATAAATTATTTTATACGTGCTCCGGTGGCAAATGGGTAGTGTTAAAGTGACTCAATTTATGTTTCGTCTGTGTTTTTAAAGAAAACAATAAAGCTGCATTTCAAAATAAACAATTTTTTAATTCTATTTCTGGTAATTAGTATACTTCACTTTAAGAACTAGCCTAATTAATATTAGTGATATCATACATGTATGTGATTATGTGCATTCAAACATGCCCTAAGCAAACGCTTGTTCAAATGAGAGGGGATTGGTACCATGTAAATGTTATTTTATCCCTTAGCCTGCTATATTTTTAGAGTGGGCTGCTTTTCTTTAAATTTGTATCATTCCATTTATGCCAAAAATGGGTGCTTTGGAGAGCAGACAACAGTGTAAACCATGATGAGCCTACGAGTTACTCGCATGCTGATCAAGGTTACAGTGGTCGAATAAATTATTGTATCCACAGTCTACTGATGATCAGCTAACATAAGGTAAACCCAGACTAGTGAACAATGTAAATCCCGATTAGGTAACAATGGTTGCATAAATCATTGTAGTCAAACTCAGCGAGCTGAGGGTTACTTATGAAGTTTAACACTTGGGCATGTTTGACTTGCTGAAAGGTTATATATATATATATATATATATATTATTGTAAGTATGCATGTATTATTATGCACGTTTCAGATAAAACACATTTGATTGGTAAAACAATTTAATGAGCAAGATTCATCACAAGAGATTTTCAGATCCAAGGAGTCATCACATGTTTATCAAAGGAAGAAAAAGACAGAAGATACTTTAACAATCTTTTAAAAAAGGCAACATGTTTGATTGTAAGGTGACCTTAGGATGGTTCCCTGACCCAGTGGTCAACCCAATACGAGGATAATAAAAAAAAAAAGATTCATCACAAGTGACTACACAGAATTTCATAATACTGCGGATTTATAGCAATTTTTTTTTCTTATACTTTTATAAAATTTTGTCAGCCATATACTCGTCAAAAAAAGTCTCAAGTTTTGGCAAGAATTTGTCTACCCATTCTTGATTCAATTCGAATATCTGACAATGAAAACTTCCAGACTCTGGATGAAGCAAGGCCAAATCACAATACTTTGCAAATGACCTACATACATACATTTGCAACTGAATTTGGTGATACCAAGATTAATTAGGTTTTAACGCAAAACCTTCGACTGAAGCTCCATGTTGGTTTATTTTCACTGATTTTAATGGGTACCCAGGTTCTTTGGCATTGTCACCAACAGTCTTGTGGCTCCATTTTACTGCTACTTTACATTCCATAATACATGTACAGGTGATGCTACAATGAACCCATGATCCTGATATATAATTAAACCCAACTTTTTAATAGAAATGTTTGAACCCTCTTTAACTTTCTCAGCAACATACCGATTGATAACTGTCGGCTCCATATCTAATCCATATTTCATTGCTGCTGAGGCAAAAGAAGATGGCTCTAATATTGCACTACTTATTGTGTTGGGATTGGACTTGGTGTAAAAAATTTTTTTACATATACGGCTAACAATAGAACCAGTTATCCTCAATTGTCTCAAAGTAAACCAATCAGACAATCTGCTTTGTAGAAGAGTATTTTCTTGAATAAGTAGTTGTTCATCCTGGGTGATTTTAAACAATTCTTTAACTCTGTTGTTTTTTTTTGGAGATACTATCTGAATGAGATAAATCTGTGATATTTTGTTTTACTTTTTCCACATAATCATATAATGGATTTACAGAGATCAGTGTTTCAATTGGATCATGTTGACTTGCAACTGTATTTATTAAGAGCTGTTTACTGGGGTTGGATGCTTTACTCCATTGCTCTAATGCACAGAGGAATGATTCTGCAAAAGCGCTCTCAGTGTCACAGACTTTATTAAGCAGTGTTAGGGACCAGCATCTCACTGCTAAAAGAGGCCGTCGTAAAGCTGAGAGGCTTTGGCTTTATGATGCCGCTAAGAAGAATGTCACATAGTTCATGCAGCGAAATCAGCCCACTACAGTACTTAGATCACGGAAAGTTCCAGCTGCAAAGAGCTATTTCAGATTACTAACAAGCTAATGTCAAGGAACAAATGTACACCACTTCCAGCTACCTTCTCTCTACTCGACCTTCCGGACATGTTTGCAAATTTCTTCCGTGTCAAAGTACAAACCATCAGAGATAAACTTGACAACACAATTTCAGTTGACTCGTCTTCACCATACAGTTGCGATACAGAATTTCAGCGGCAACCGTTAGCAGCATTTGAACCTGTCTCTATGGATTTAGTACGTACAATCGTGATGAAGAGTGCACCAAAGTCATGTGAACTTGATCCGATTCCGACATCACTGCTGCTTGAGTGCTTAGGTCCAATATTGCCTTCACTAACTGATGTTATTAATACCTCTCTCTCACCTG
>JAECUM010054501.1:0-17198 GCA_016617855.1 Megalonaias nervosa
AACCACTAGGCCACCGGAGCGGTCCATGAAGATCTGACAGCAACCGCTTAGGGGTCATTGCTATTTTTATGAACCAATCAGATGAAGTCTTATGTCTTCACGTTTGGATACTGGGCAGTGTGGATGAAGAGCATGATTGTGTACCAAATGATTTGATTCACTTTCAGATTTTTGAAAGCTGCATTTCCATTGGATAATTCGAAGGTCACCAGAACACGACACTTAAGCGGTCATCATCAGATCTTCATGTAGGACAACAGAAATTTGATCTTAATCAGATTGGGTGGAGTCCTAACGTGAACGCCTTTCACATTGATGTAGGGCAACAGAAATTTGATCTTAATCAGATTGGGTGGAGTCCTAACGTGAACGCCTTTCACATTGATGTAGGGCAACAGAAATTTGATCTTAATCAGATTGGGTGGAGTCCTAACGTGAACGCCTTTCACATTGATGAAAGATGCCTATTATTGTATCCATTTCAGCAGAACTTAGAGTACAAACACAATTAAACAACATGTTAATACAGGGCTTGTGTTTTGAGGAACACAATCACTCTTGCACACCACTGCGCTTCATTAATTGCTTCCAAGTGAGCAATCAATAGCTCTCCCCAATCTTATTGATCAAAATAAACATTTCCAGATGTTTTCTGAGCGAAATTCTCAGTTTTTGTCCCAGATTTCATGGCAATTAGCTTTCACAAATACTGATATATTTACAGATTCTGCCATTTTGATGTATGACATCATATACCATAAAGGATGATGTGCCATAAATGATGTCATAAATACTTGATGAGAGTGATAACTCTCATCAACACTTACCAAGAGAGCTGATTGCAACACAAGCGCTGTTAATACCGACAATTTCAGCCAATAATAGTTGGAAATTATCTTGACATTGTGTATTTATTTCAAGCAAAGTTACAGTCCCTGAAATGGGTAATTTTACCAAATCTGCATTTCATTTACATTCCATTTGTGTTCCATTTTCATACCATTCACATTTGCTTTTTAGCCATAACCTCATCGTCTTTTGATCATGGTCTCAGAAATGCAGTCGGATTTTGTGTTTATAACTTCCATCCACCATTTCCTTTCGTTTGGAATTCAACGAAATTGCATTAAAAGTCAGGTTTTTAATTTTCAAGGGTGTTAAAGGAAAAGAGCTAACAGCTTCAATATCTTTTGTTAAAAGTGTATTTTAATGAAATAACAAATGCATAAAATGTAAAAGACATGTTTGATTTCATGACACGTTAAAATATAATCAGCCCTGCAATAACTGTACAAATGTAGTTGCAGTGTATTTGTTAGCCAGTTTTATTTATTATTTGGTTTTGTTCAAGTAACAACTTTACAAATACAACCACTGATAATAATATCATCATATTAGTGGTGGTTCTTAGCTCAGCTGGTAATAAGAAGAGCTTTTGGGATGGCCTGTTTGTAATCCATCCTCCATTAACAGAAAAATTTGTTACTGCTACTCTAAAACTACTAGAGGATTGCCTTCAAACATTGATCCCAAGATCTGTTTAGTCCTAAATGGAAATGGTGCTGCTCAGACGTCCCATTACTGACACCTTGTCTATCTTGTTAGCACTGCTCCTTCTAGACGGATGGTCATATCAGTTTGGTTTTTACAAAAACACTATGATGTCAGCCTAGACCTGATGGAAATAGTGCCCGATCTTAGTAAGGTCATCATAGCAGTCATCTTTGAAACAATTGTATTACTACTAAACAGAAAACCACATCATCATGGTATTTTCACCAGAAGACTTCTTTTGATGTCAGGTTGGTTTTAAGTGAAAATGATGCTGATCTGACCTGTAGTGTAGCAGTTATCTTGGCAATCCTGTTGTTGCTACTCATCCTGAATGGATGGCCATATTGATGTTTGGTTTTGACTAAAAGACTTTTTATGTCTAGTTGGTCAAAAGTAAACATGGTTCTTTCATCTAATATGGTTGGTCAAAAGTAAACATGGTTCTTTCATCTAATATGGTTGGTCAAAAGTAAACATGGTTCTTTATCTAATATGGTTGGTCAAAAGTAAACATGGTTCTTTCACCTAATATGGTTGGTCAAAAGTAAACACGGTTCTTTCATCTAATATGGTTGGTCAAAAGTAAACATGGTTCTTTCATCTAATATGGTTGGTCAAAAGTAAACATGGTTCTTTCATCTAATATGGTTGGTCAAAAGTAAACATGGTTCTTTCACCTAATATGGTTGCCACAGTAGCTGTCTTAAAAGTCTTGTTACTGCTCAAGAGTATCAGAGATGGTTTGAACACTCTTCATTTGAAAGGAATAAATGGTCTTGAATTCCTGAAAATTCTTATTCACTTAGTAGGGTGTCAGACCCTTTGTGACTCATGTTTATGTCTGCCTAAGCAAGAAGAGTGTCATTGTTTTATAAGTTGTCTATAACTGCAAAGAACCTTGATCCTGGATGATTGTAATGCAAAAGAGTTTATGACTGGAAATTTAGTGGCCACTTGAAAATAATCATCGAATCCATTCATCAAAAGCATTTGCATTTCATTCTGTTTTCATTTTTCGGTCATCATTCTGCATTCTGTCTTTTCCATTTTTTCTCTGATTTTCTTCAAACTGCATTCATCATTTCATTTCATTTGCATTCATTGTGTAGTCTGTTTGCATTCATTCTGCATTCTGTTTTGATGTCCATTTTTGTGTCACTTGTAAAAATTCCCATTTTAGGGTCTGTAGCTGCTACCATGTTTGCCTTTTAGACTCTGGTGAACACTATCAGACACATCTGAGCTTCTTGTTGCTGTTCAGTAACTGAAATAATTATTCAGAATTTGATAGTTCATATTTCACAACTTTGTATTTTTGGGGGTTTTGTATTTCTTATGAATGT
Organism: Megalonaias nervosa; assembly: GCA_016617855.1. Lineage (NCBI taxonomy): Eukaryota > Metazoa > Mollusca > Bivalvia > Unionida > Unionidae > Megalonaias > Megalonaias nervosa. Next base: position 2,898 of record JAECUM010054501.1, read on the forward strand.
CTTTTAGGGGGAGATGATCAGAGCAAGTGGTGAGAGGGTTCATCGATTGAGAATAAATTTTGATTTAATTGTATTTTACTTGGCTGCATCTCTGGTTGGCATCTTTAGATTGTCATCATTTAATATAACCAAGAACATTTAAGATTCCATGAAATAGGGAGTGCCAGAAATTTAAAGGTTCATGTCATGTTTTTAATTTTCATTCTCAAAAAAGTTGAAGAATAAACAGGTCTCTCTTTTTACTGTATATAGAAACAGTTCAATTTACTTTTACTTGCTTGTTGTTCTCTTCTTTTCAGAAAATGGATGCCTTGAAATTAGACAATCAGAGATTGAAGGAAGAAAATGGGGCACTTATACGGGTCATCAGTAAACTGTCCAAGTAGAATTTATCACCTGATATTGGGACCCCATTCCTCATCTGCCAGTGTAATGAATGCTGTTTTAAGTGCAATCAATTTTCTCCATTTCACTACTTTGATAGTGATGGTAGTTCACCTGCATAGATTTGGAGGTAGCACAATATTTTATTTAATGACATTGAAATATCCAGAGGAAGGAAATACCCATTTAGCCTTAAGGACCTTTCCATGGATATTTTCCTTGAAAATGTCTTATGATTGGTATATGTGATGAACTTTGAAATCTCCCCTCCAACAAGTGCCAATATTGGAGTTTCTAATACACCTCTCCACCAGAGGAGTTAACCTTTGTGTCCAGGAAGACAACTCAAATTGAATTTTACAATAAGTTTTTTGGGATGTACAAGGCTTCCTGTTTCTTCAGCATAATTACTTGAATTCATATAAATCTGAATTTCTGTTGACTTGCTGGTGGTTTTTATTTTGACATTACTGGTACTATAAGTGGACAAGTTATTTCCTGTTATTTTAGCTGCTTTGAGTTAAAAATTAAGGCTTCATTTTCTTGTCTGTTTTGGTGAAGATTTAGTTACTGTTTACCCATGTGTAACATGCATCTGACTGCAAACAACATTGACCCAGGGCTACCTCTACATAATGTGCTGGCAGATCTGGGTCTTCACTGTTAGTTTGGATTATAAATAGAGCAAAACACTGTAGACACGGATCTGCCAGGGCATTATTTTGTGGCAGATCTTGGTCTACACTTTTAAGTGGCAGATCGTAATGTATGCAGTTTGATGTTATACACAAGCAGATCTGGAGCTATGCCGTTCACTGTTTTATGCAGGTAGATCTCGAGCTATGCCATTCAGTGTTTTATGCAGGCAGATCTTGAACTATGCCATTCACTGTGATACACAGGCAGATCTTGAGCTTTGCCATTCACTGTTTTACACAGATCTCGAACTATGCCATTCAGTGTTTTATGCAGGCAGATCTTGAGCTATGCCATTCACTGTTTTACACAGGCAGATCTTGAGCTATGCCAATTCAGTGTTTTACACAGGTTGATCTTGAGCTATGCCATTCACTGTTTTACACAGGCAGATCTTGAGCTATGCAAATTCAGTGTTTTACACAGGTTGATCTTGAGCTATGCCAGTTCAGTGTTTTACACAGGCATATCTTGAGCTATGCCAATTCAGTGTTTTACACAGGTTGATCTTGAGCTATGTCATTCAGTGTTGTACAGAGATCTTGAGCTATGCCATTCAAGGTAATACACAGGCAGCTCTTTAAAGATGCTGTTTGCTGTTGTGCACGAATAAATGTAGCCACATACATGCTGAGATAAGAATATGTACAAATATGCTATTGTAAAGTATATTTCGCAAAATTGAATCTTGACCCTGTTTCCTTTATATAGAGAATATAGATACAGCTCCATAGTCTGAATGTTGCAAATGCAAATTCAGAGACATGCAGTATTTTCCCAGCATAATGTTTGAGGAATATAGTTTAATTGAGCTTGCATGGAATCCAAATGAAACTCTTGCCTTGTTTTTATTAGGTTTAACAGTTTCTAAAACTTGGCTATACTGACAAGGAAATGTCAGAAAGGCAAAAAAAGTTTATGAAATTGATAATGTTAAAAATGATCTGCAAGGAAACTGAACTAAAAAATTTCACCACTTAAACTTGTTTGGAATGCAATATGGCACAGAAAGTCAGGTAAATTTACAACAGGAGAGCATTAAATAGAATAACATTTTCTGTGAAAATCGTTGAATTATAAAAAAACAAATATCAATATATGAGTTATTTCTTCTGCCAAATTTGCCATTGTTACTTAGTTGACAAGATTCACATAACTAGAAAAATTAAAGTTTTCGTTGACCATTTTGATACCTTATTATTCTGTATACATTGTACAGCCAACAGCAACAGACTAGATCCTGATCCATCATCACATATTGTACTGGGCAGATCAGGATCGAAACTGAATTCTATGATATTAAGCAGACAGTGTAGACCCTTGTCTGCCTGCATATTAGGCAAGAGGAGACCAGGGTCTATGCTGTTTGCAGATGGGTTGACTTTATACACTGATAAATGCCGTAGACATACCATATATACTCACATATTAGTGGAGTCAAACTGCAAACTAAATAGACTCAGATCTACAACAGCAGATCAAAGTCTGTGTTGTGTGCAATTGGATCCAACTTGTACATGAATATATGCAATATTAACCCGCCCCCTCCCCTTGATGAAAGGAATATTTGAAAGAGAATTTCTGCAAGTATAGATATTTTAAGTTTATTTAAAGGCATTTATTAGTACAGGATTTTTTTTTTCTTCATTAACATCTTAAATTTCTGAAAGGTGTTATTATCACAATAAATCATGAAACATGAAAGAAAAATGCTAACACTATCCCAGCATTCAGATTCACTCAAAGTTTTAAGACAGTTGCAATGTAAGTTCACCTAGTAATCTGAGGTCATTTGCTTAGTGAATATTTTGGTGGATTTTGAGCTATTAATTGTACATTTTATTTAAATGAACAGCCTGGACTGTGCTTGGTTAGTGCATATTGCACTTGCTGGTATGGGTCAGTTTGTATTATGATCAGTTATGACCTTGATTTGATGTATCTACATTGTAAGCAGTTGTGACTTAGTTTAGATGAATCTACATTGTAAGCAGTTGTGACCTTCAAGCGAATCAAAATTGTTAGCATTGGCTAGTTTTATCAGGGATCATACACATGCCGTTTGTATATAGTTAGCCACTACATCTCTTCAGCTATGAACCCAGATATGCCGTTACTTAGTGAACCATCAAATTTGGGTCCAGGCTGTACTCTCTGAACCCTTCTTGCCATGGCATAACTTTCCACTTCTCTGAGTCTGCCTACCAGGATTGCAGTTGATCCTCTCTTACAGGCTTATGTTGATGCTAAACCTTTCAACTACCATGACTTGCAAATAGTAATCCTACACAAGGCTTGGGTTGGAACAGTCGTATGGTATATAACAATATTGTGTTGTAGAACAATGCATGCACATCTCCATGCATCTCTGTAAAGATTATTTATTTAAATAAAATTTGTTTTGCAAAATTTACTAATTCCTTAGTTGCCATGATTTAGAATCTTTCTTTCACTCACAAACAGAAATCACTGAAGTTTATTATTAAATTCAGATTTTTTTGTTATGATCACGTAATACCGAAACTGCTGCTATATATTGTTCAAAAAGAAACAAAACATTTGCACACTGCTTTGGCAGTACACCTCTCCCACAATAACTCACGCACAATGGGCCAAAAACAATGCACAAGGGCGCAAGTTACCATGGAACCTGTAAAAAATGAAGATGGGGTTGCCATTTGAGCAGAAAGATCTCGAGGGATAGCAGCACTGTTTAATGGCTCAATACCCATTTTATAATCGTGTTAGGAATAAATGTCAATTGACAGCTTTTTACCGATAAAATTGTAGCTTTTCAGTGTAATATTGCCATTATTTTCAATTCTCTGAAAGATCATGAAAACCAGAACTCCAGGTTGTTTCAACACGTTATGTACATGTGTACCTCATTGTGTGCTTGCAGAACATTGTGTATAATGTCACTTTTTTTACACAACATAATAAGATTCCTTTCGTTCAAGAAGTAAAGACATTTGTTTCATGAAAAACCATCAATGTTGAAATTTGATTTTCTAAAATTGTTTTATTAGTGAAATATTGATGCCATGATTTCATTGCAGGTAATAGTGAAACTTCACACTCAACAAATAAGGGTAAATTCTTGTTGCATTTTCTAGAGAAAAAAATGGGACCCATGTATGCCCCTTATTATAAGCAGGTTTGCGAGTTATAGGGGTGTAAGTTGTCAAGTAACAGTGTATTATTTAATGGATATGAGAAAAATTCTGTACATGTCCCTTTCATATTAGTTTCCATTATTTTGTTATATTTTCTATATTTTAACACAAAAGATGTTAAAATTATCAGTAGATGTCTTCAAGCTTCAGATATAAAACTACACATTTGAGACCAGTTATCAGTTGGAGATATGATTGGTGCTTTTGTTGCTGACTTATATTTTTAGAGTAATTCATGTAGAATTTTAAAATCTTGCTTTTGTTCTAGCCAATACAGAAATGGTCAGTATTCAAAATAGAACACTGTTTGTGAAAGTCAGTATTCAAACTAGAGTGTTCAGAAGTATCATTGTGTGGATTTTGCTGGCCTTGTACATTGTAGATGATGATCCTACCATAATCTATATAAAACCAACACTTTCCTTAGTGATCACACCATCCTCTCTTTTGGTCAGAACTTGCATAGAAATAGCCTCCTCTGAGTACAAATATCTTAATACCAGCATGCCTTGTGGGAGTAGGCAGCTGCTAAAATCTGCCTACAACATTGTGATTTTCTCAGAACCCCTTTTTGCATGCCTGCTGTATCACATCCCAGCATGCCTTATGGGAGGAAGGCAGTTGATTAAATCTGCCTTCACCATCATGATTTTCATGATTTTCTCCGAACTCCTCCATTCATGCCACCAGCATGCCTTGTGGGAGGAAAGAGGTTGCTAAAATCTGCTTGCATCATAATTTTCTCAGAACCCCACCATGCATACCTATTGTCAGTGAAGGAAGAGGATGTAAAATTGGCTTACTGCACCATGAATTTATCAAGACTCCCACCATGCATGCCCGCAGTATTAATTCCAACATGCTTTGTTGGAGTAGATAGCTGCATAAAATCTGCCTAGAGCATCATGATTTTCTCAAAATCCGACCACACATGCCTGGTGGTATTGATACCACTTTGTGAGTTACAACTCTCTTAGAAAAAGAGAATAAATTTGTTTTATTGGGTACGACCATGTTGGGGCAATAGATTATACATCTGGAGTGGCAAGTTCACACTGCAAACAAACAGTTAATGCTGCTATTTAGCACTTATTCTGGATGGGAATTCAGTTTATGCTGTCATTGATGTGCACTTATTATGATGAGTTACGATGTCCTGAAATTAAACCAAATTTAATCACAGTGTGGTTGTTACATTGAACACAGTAAATATCAAATAACCATCCAGTAAATGCAAATTCTTTAGTGTATAGTTAATATACAAAATTTAGATATATCATTGGTAACAGAGCAGTTTTATTCTCCCCTATCCATGTTCAAAGGGAAATAATTCAAGTTGATGGTTTCACCCCCATATTTGCAAATTATCTGCTCTCAATTTCTTATCCTTTTTTTTTTGTTGTTGATTGCAGACACACTTTTTGTTTGCCACCACTGCATGTTTAACTCTTATTATTGAGTTTTAGTGATTTGTGCTATATTAGAATAATTGTTTCTACTTGTAAGATTTTGTCTCTTGCTTTATAAAATAAGAAGTGTACAAGTATACCACCAACTTTTGTCTTTTTTGTGTACCATAACCTTGTATAAACTGCATGGGCAGTTAATTTAACGTAGATTCCAGTCTTCAGTGATGTCTCTGATGTTGATCTAGTCACATGACTTGTCTTCTCACATGAATCAGCTTCTGTAAATAGATTAAAATGACGATAATTATATCACAACAGATAGATGGTACTGTTATGTTTGAAAATCAGCAGTATTTTACAATGGAAGAAGATATATCAAGCTGCATGAAAAATTTGAAACTGCCATAGCAGAAATATTACGTTCATTTTTGGTGCTATTTTTCGTGTCATTTATCATAGTCATTACAAACTGGCAGTTAACCATATATGTTTGCTTATAAGTCGAGTCAAAATACAAACAACAAAGATCCTGATCAGCCATAGCATAATGCGCCTGCAGATTACAGTCTGTGTTGTTTGTTCTACTGATTACTCCTAATAAACTGCACAGACCCAGATCTTCCATTACATTATGCAACAGCAGATCTGGATTTGACCAGTTTGCAGTTTGTCTCGACTTATAAAGCAAATGTATACACTACATACACCTGCGATCTTTTCCTTTACTTTTTCCAACACAATTTTTTTAGCATGTATGTTTATTATGTCTGTTAGCTAAGATACACTACTTTCTGGCTCAGAATGGAACTTGCCATGTTGATTTTCCAAATGAGCATTTATTGTGATAATTTCCAGATATTCTAGCATCCGCACCAGAGATCTTTTTGCATGCGTCATTCTTTATCAAAATGTGCACTCAACTTTAAGGGATGTTTTGAGAAAGTTGCTGCCTGCAGTGAATCATGGGATGAATCATGCATCATTAGATAAGTGTGTAGCAAATCCCATGATACACTGTAGAATCAGAGTTAAAATGGGAAAGTGAATCAGATATGCTTTGTATGATTGTAAATTCTTGTTATTTCCCTGGAGATGTTTTAAGTTTTCCATGGAAAATATTGCCAGATTTTCTGGCATCATTGAGATTATTGTGCATGTGTGTATATGTGTGTGTGCATATGTGTATATGTGTGTGTGCATGTGTGTATCAGTTGAAGAAGTGCATACTGTAACATAAGTTTTATTTAATTCATTGTTACATTTCATGCATATAGATCAGTTTGATGTAAATAACCTGTAAATATGTATATATGCCTGTTTATACATTGTATCATTGGCCTCTTTGATATGCAATATCATGTCATCAAAGTTAAGCTGTTCATACTTTTCATCTTGTTGGTAGTGTTTTTCTTTTCTCTTTTTTCTTTTACAATTCTGATTACACGTTTTTCCAATTAGCTTAACACTGCGTTCTTCATACATGTACATCCACGGTTAAGTTGCAATGGATCTTTTGAAACCATTCAGAATGGTGGTGGTTCTTTAATTTCATCATAATAAAATTTTCAGTATTATTTAATCAGACATGGGACTTTTTCCCTATTTCTGATGGAATGATACTTTATAGGCTAACAGCTTTCTTTTTGCCTCATTTGTTCATTGGAAAAACTGCACCCAATAAATGATTCAGAATAATTCAAAGAAACCTCATCTTATCAAAGTAAACTTTAAAGTTTTGTATTGACCATGCTATTCGGGAGAACTCATTCCTATGAGCTTTTCTATAAGTATTGTATTTTTCAGAACTTTCAACTAGACGTCCGGCAGAAATTGATATCATGGGAATTATAAATGGGAAATCTAGCTTTACTTGTGGCTGTAAAACACATTTTCATGCATCACCTTATATAGACATGCTCAGGGTAAAGGTTAAAGTTTTGTCTCAGACCTTGACGTCATAAAAGTAGCCACTTTAAGTTGAAATGTGGGAATAAAATTTACATTATGGTAACAGTTTATAGGCTGGACAGCAAGATTACTTAGGAACAGTTTTCACCCACATTTCTCAATCCTGTAATCCTTTCTCAGTGCTCATTTGTGCTCTTGCTGGAAGTCCTCATTTACTTCTTGCTTATGTTGCCATAGCAATAGAAGCCGCAAGTCAGCTGGACTTGGATATTGTAGCCTCTTTGGGTGACATGTTGGACCCAAGGTTTGAGCATTTTGTCTGTGATTGAGGATTGGCACCTTTGACCCCTGCAGCTTTACTTAAGGGTATTTTTTTTATGAATGTTACATGTTTTTGTTGTTTTGACATGTCGTGCTGGGCATTTGATGGGTTTGTGATACTATGTATTCTCAGTAATTGCTTGAATATGCAGACACTGATTAATGGCCCTACTTGCATCTGGACTATGCATTCTCTGTAATTACTTGAGTATGCATCAACTTGATACATTGGATTAGGGCAAAATTTTGCCAATTGACACATTCTTTACATCAGATAAAGTTGATGTATAATCTGGAGTCAGTTTATACCTATATAATTACAGAATCCTAACCTATCCATTGTATATAATGTGGGGGTTTTTTGCATGGAAAACATATCATTTGCCAAATAGGGAATGAATGAAAGCTGAAAAACCTGAGGGAGATATCTGAAAAGTTTAGAGATTTCATTGAGGTAATTAATACAGCTGGTCCTGATTTTGAATGTCAGTTTTCTAGGTAAACACACTGTATTCAAATACACTACTACTCATTTAGTAGTGTGGAATTTGGGTCATCTTGCAATGAAGGAAACCAGTCCTTGAGGTTAGAATGGACCATAAGACAAAATTTCCTACATTTGATAATACTCATCAGGAAGATTAAACAACTTCCATCATTATTTACAAAAGATTGATGTGTAAGAATTTTTAGTGTAGTAACAGCAAGTTAGTTTCAATAGATCTTTCCTGCTGAGATAAATAGCAGATGATGTTTTTTTGTGCCCATTTTACCTGGATGGTGGACAAGGAGGCACTCATTCAATAAAGTCTGCCAAACTAGTTGCTGTTTTTAATGAGGCATATTAAAATCATTGCATTAACTACTGTTATAGACTGACAGATGGGGGGGGGGGTTGTTTCTTGTGGTAGTTCCTACATTAAGATTATTGAAGCTATATAGTAAAAACCTTTTTGGTATGTCAGTCCTTTTCTGTTCATTCACATCTTATGACCACCCATGCTCTGCAACCCATACACATAATTGGATGCCATCTGGTTGTAGTAGATAATTGCCTTTTACTGGTGAACATGCATTAAAATGTTTGATCTTTTTAGGTCCAACACTGATCAAGTTTTGGCTTTTATTCCATCAATTTTAAATCTCTGCTAAATCAGATCCTTGTAACCAGCATATCTTATGCATCATTCAAGATATTCTGATGCAATTTGGTGTGTATATTGTGTCATTGATGTAGATGTGCTATTTATGGGTTTCTTTCATTCATGCAACCTTGGGTGACTTTTGACTTAATATCATCATAAGGGATGTTGCTTGTAACTGGCACAGTTCAAGAACTTTAATGTATTTTCTGATGCAATTTGATGTGAACATTGTCTCAAACATAGATGCTCCTTGTATGGGTTTTGTTTTGTCAGCTCCATTTTTGTAGGAGTTAAGCCCCTTGATTAACTTTATATTTGCTCAATGGATGTTGATTGTTACCACCATAACTCCAGAATGATTTAACATTTTGGGTAGAGTTATGGCCCTTGACAATTAACTGCCTGTCTTCATATGGTATGTTGCTTGTTACTAACATAATTCAATAAAGAGTCCACATATTCTGATGCCATCTGGTTGTAATAATTTTCACAGAGACTTTCATGTGCCTTTTATGAGTTTAGTCTTGTCTACTCCATTTTGGACAGAGTTATTGTTTCTTGAGATGGAAACTTGGAATGTTGCATTATCATAGTTCAGGAACTATTTAACATATTTTGATAGAACAGGTCAAGAATATTCTCTGTTACATCTAGATGAACTTTTTATGAGTTTTGTTTTGTCAACACCGTTTTAGGCAGAATTATAGCACTTGTCAAATAATCTCATATCTTTACCAGGGATGTTCTTTATAATCAGCATAGGTAAATAGCCTTTCAACATATGATGCAATTTGATTTGAACATTACTTCTTTGACCTAAATATGCCTTTGGGTTTTGTCTCATCTACTCCATGTTGGATAGAGTTAAAGCCCTTGTTGATCATTTTGATATCTTCACAGGGGATGTTGCTTGTAACAATGAAATTTTGAATGAGCTGCATTTAAAGCATTTCCACCCTTTTGAGGAACCATTGCCCATGAATGCCCATCTTCGAGAAACCAATTTCCCAACACAAATTCATATAAGGCACAAAGAGTTGCCATTTACACTCACTTATACGTCGAGTCAAACTGCAAACAACAAGGATCCTGATCTGCCATACAATAATGTGCCTACAGATCAAGGTCTGTGTTGTTTGTTCTACTGATTGCTCCAAACAAACTGCATAGACCGAGATCTGCTGGAACATTATGTTACGCAGCTTTGGGTCTGTGCAGTTGGACTTGACTTATAAGCAAGTATATACAGTAGTTGTAATTGAGCAGGAACCTTTGTGATGCACCCATCACATCTAGCTTTAGACTGGTTTACGTATGTTTTGTAATGTGTGTTAAATCAGTAGACTACCAGTTTTGGCTACTAAAGAAGATATGCTACAAGGGTCTATAGTAGTTTGTTACAATCACTTAACAGACTACTGAAGAACAGAGCTTGTAGAGCTATCTGTCTTCATTTTTCATCTTCCATAGGGTCAAGGAGGCACACATGCTTGCTTTCGATGATTCTATATGTCACATTGGACTAAAAACCTGTCCGCCTTCTGGACTTTATCAGAAGTCATGCATCTTCTCTCCAACAGAAATATGGTTCTATCTACACCTTGTAGAGGCCTCCCAAGCATTTTATATGAATAAATGCCTGCATAAACTGCTTGAAATGCCCATTACACCAGACTTGAACTCGGGGAAAGATATATTTATTAATCTTCTATGCGAATTTAAGTTATCACTCATAGAATCAGTCTCAGGCTTAGCCAATGTGGGTGTGTGAGAAAGCTGCCAGTAGCTTCCCATTGGTCAATCATTCTTATTGGGGTTTTCCTGGGTTCTTCCTCCACCAATTACACTGGCCACCATGTATAGCCAGTCTTGCATAATCATATATAAATCTGTCTATATTTAAGTATGCAACTACCATAACTTGGGAATAAATGGTTTAGTGAAGAAATAGACTGATTTAGAAAGAAATTATTGATGTGGCACAAGATGTGACCATCTTGATATCTGTTGAAGAATCCATAGTGCCCTCCACCTCATCCCACTCTTCCCATATGCTCATCCATACTGGCATGGGTCACAGGGAGTGAGACAGATCCCTGTGGGTAGGAAGGAAGGGACAGAGGGTGGTGATGCACTCATTACCCAATTCAGTCCATTTAAAAATGAGGTCATTGCTGATGTTGATTCTTATTGGTGATCAGTCTGATCTTGTGGGTCTGAGATTCGGGACATTAGGAACCTCGGATCCAGAAAGATCCATGGAGGATCCCAGTAACGAAATCCCTTTAGGTGACATGTTGGACCTAGAGTCAGTATGATCTCATTACAGTGCAGATAGCTCAAGGAAATATCTGTGGTGTCTTGATTTTAATCATCTTAAAGACAATATTTGTCCAGACTTTTGGATAGCAACGATGGACGGCATTGTAGCCATTTTTAAATCTCAGGAATAATAGTACTACTTGTGAATGGGATTATTGGTTAAAAGTCTCCACAGATAGTTTGCCATTACACAAGGTATTTGCTTGTCAGCAGAGTTATCATTTCATGCATGAATGCAGGGAGATGGCAAATATAAGTGAAAATCACAGTCTAATGTAAGTATACATTTGTAAAATAAATGCTAGTCAACATATTTCAGGTCTAATATTCTAGTCTTTAAACTAGCACTTTTATGCTTCATTTGGACAAGAGAAAGAGATGACCTCATATGAAATGCACAGCACCACTACTTGGGGTGGGTGGGTTAGGGTATCTGAACCAGGTTGTTGTTTTTTTCTTTTTTCTTTCTTTACTAAGGACAGAATTGTTTTAAGCCAGTGACAAGATATATGGTCAGAGAGGGAGAACAAATTCTTCTTCTCCAACAAAATCCACAGAAATTTGATGTATTTTAAATTTTTTTAATACTCCTGTAAGAAAGATTGCCTTTTGCCTAAGTTACAGATACAAGTATGTTAATATCATATCTAGGATGCTATACAAACTGATTCTAAGACTTGTATTGCATGGATGGATGTTAAACTTGATTCTAAGACTTGTATTGCATGGATGGATGTTTTGGCCCCAGTAACTGGTAGTTTGGCACCCATGGCTTCAGTAACTAAGGTAGTTTGGTACCAATGGCCTGAGTAATTGACGTAGTTTTGTACTGATGGCCTCAGTAGCTGAGGTAGTTTGTTGCCTATGGCTGGAATAACAGGTAATTTGGTATCCATGGCCTCATTAGCTGAGGTAGTTTGTCACCCATGTGCACTTATTTACTTGTAGGAACTGGTTACAGTATTCATGAATCATCATTTGTCATCTTTTCACTTGTTCGGAATTTGTTTGCAAAACAAGTACATGATCTGTATCAGTCTTCATATTGAAGTCAAATATTTATTTTTATTTTTTTTTAAATTTTGTAATGACTGCCACATTCTGTGTGATCCTTTTCCTAGTACTTATTTGGAAATGGCTACATGCAGCTGGATATGTTGTCCTTCACATTGAAACTACATTTCTGCTGAGTCATCACTGTACCACTTTAACTGAATTATGAGTATTATTTTCATTGCCAAGATATGCATGTTAAGTAGTATGGGTTTGAATATTGAATCCGTACACCTAAATCTGTGATAATTTATATAGTAGACATCTAACTTTTGTTAGATTTTTAGTCAGCTCTTTCTCCAGTATGTAGAAATGTGTCATATGGCTAAAGGTCAACATCAGAGATTTCCTCCAAACTTCAACTGTGCAACCAGGCCTTGAATAGCCTGTTGTAATTATATTTGTATGTACAATGTGTCAAGTATAAAATTTAGAATCATAATGTATTATTATGTAGCAGATTAGTTATGAATTATCCATAATAATAAATTTGTTTGGTATTATGATTTGTTTGTTCTCTGATTGCATAGTTTATGCCCATGAATCAATTTCTCGTAATATTAAAGGGTTGCAGCAAGACTTTAATCTGGCAAGTTTATTGAATGACATTCTACTTTGAGCTGATTCAATCAAATGGCTTCAGTACAGAAATGCCAGTTGAGATTGTTTTCTAGTGTTTTATACCTTCTTTGACGATAACATATTTTATGCCGCAGTATCAAATAATATCACAGATATTATGGGGACAAATAAAGTAGAGATATTAGATCACCATTATTGGTGTCTAATGTGGTGGACCTAAATAGGACATTTACTAAAAGCCATCTTCATAGAACTGATCTAAAGTAAAACACTACCCTGCTTGTTTTATCCTCTGGTAGATTTTCAATTCAAGTTATGTCAGGCTTTACAAATATAGTGCAGTTTGAGTAGTAATAGGGGTTACCGTAGCGTCAATGGGAATTAGCATTACAGACACCCCACCCCCCCCGGGCCTGTATAGCGTCAAGCACACCCTGGGCCTGTATAGCGTCAATGGAAATTGGGTAGAGTGACTAGCACACCCTGGGCCTGTATAGCGTCAATGGAAATTTGGTAGAGTGGCGACTAGTATACTGTGGGTTTGTATAGCGATAAGCGACAGGTGGCATGACGTCACACTGGCAACAATGTAGCAAAAAGAGAAGTACTGTGACGTCAGGCTACCTGAGAGAGGGCTATAGACAAACACGAATCAAGAGCGTTCGTGTTTTTAGTAGAGGAAGGGTTTTATATATTCGTTTAGGTTGGAGACAAAATGAAAATTAAGATCTTTTTGAGGCATTGGAAGTGGCCCTGAAAAGGGCCTTTGGGTTCTTCTTCTTTTATCTTCTCCAGTTCTTCCACCATGTCCTGACTTTTTGAATAATTCCTTTCTGCTTTTCTTCTTCGGGCATCCAGTCAGGATGTCCGAGAGCTCTGAATTTTTGTTGGATTTTCATCCAGTTCTGATTTAGTTTCTCAAACTCTTCTTTCTTTTTTTTGGTTTTCTTTGTCCTTTCTTTCTTTCTTCCACATTTCCTTGATCTTTTCCACTTCTTCTTTCAGTACTTTTCTCATTAGGTCTTCCGCTTTCTTGATATTGTCTAAGTCTTTTTCTACAAAAGACCATTCTGTTAAAATGAATGTGTCTTCCAAAAAACACCTTATTTTGGTGACAACATCAAGGGTCTGCTTCAATGTGCCTACTCTGACATATTTTGGATAGTTGAAGCCTCTCAACTTATCCGCTTCCTCCACTATTATGCCTTGTAGTTCATAACTTGCTACTTTCCTACTTGTCATAAAGTCTAGGCTGACTTCAAACCTCCACTCCATTTGAAGTCTTTCCACCACATGGACTCCATC
>JAECUM010054502.1:0-12159 GCA_016617855.1 Megalonaias nervosa
CTCTCATGCAGATGTGTTAGACGAAAAAAGAAAACAACAAACACAAACAGATGAAACAGATCTAAATATTTACAAAAACCCTAAAACAGTATAAAATGAAAAGACAGACTGAAACAAAGCAGAAATGTAGGAACTCTGGAGACTTCCACACAAGGGTAAATACACATAAAAATAGGAATTACTTTCACCAAAAAGCCCCACAATTTCACAAACGAGAACCAAATCAAGGAAAACGTAAAAAAGTGGGAGAAAAGGAAACTCAAAATCACAATGAAGAACACTTATCAAAGTAAATGCCACTCAGAAGACATCGTTGAGAGTGGTTCCAGTGTTAACGTCATATGTATGTCAACATATGTAAACGTTTCATCATGATTATTGCCATGTGCATAAATTAAACATGCTCTAGCTTTTTTGGGGTCATTTATTTGAAATACAGTAATAAATCTTAAATAAGTAGTAAAGCATAGCCAGGGGTATTTTCCCAAATTTAGCAATACTTCCAATCTTTCATGAGAAATTCCAAGAAAGAGAACCCTACAAGAAGAGCAGCATCTCCAATATTACACATCTCTGAGAAGTCGAATATATAAAACACATTGGAAACTGATAATATCGATAATAAGAAACATAAGAAAAGTATTTGACACAAAGCAACAGTAATATAAACCTTGTATACCAAAGATATTAAAAGGATTAATTTTTTTTAAAAATTATTGCTTGCCAAACAACTAGTTTAATTGTTTTTTGACTGGATATTAGAACGGTCAAAAGTAAGCAATTGGTGATTTACCTCCTCTTCTGTCATCATTCGCACAAGGTTGACAAACTCTTCACCCTTTATATGGCGAACAAACGCGCATTGTGGAAACCATTGTGCATGCTCAATCCAAGGATCGTCATCAGGATCCCAGTTCTTCAAACCGCCATCACAAACAAAGCACCGAACTATGTCCTGAAATCCTGCAGGCAAGAGAACACAAGAAAATAACAAGAGTCCTTTGATGCACTACTGGCTGAAACCTTTCCAGGAATCAAAGATATATCCGTTTCGTCATTCATTAATTTTCTCCAAATGCTGAGTATTGAATATCTCTCATATATTCTTGAGGCTCTCCAACATACCAAAATGCCATTTTGATATGACCATATGCTCAAGAGGAGTAACAATGATAAGATTTTCAAGCGGCCATATTTGATTTCAGATTGGCACCATTTTCATTTCAAACTATCTTGATATTATAAGAAGTCTTTTAATGAAAGCCAACGACAATACTATCATCCATTCAAGAGAAGCTGCGACAAAATTTTCAAGATGACCATATTGGTGGCCATGCTGGATATTCTGAGTAACGCAATTTTCATGCAGACTAACCAGACAGGATAATAAGTCTTGTTATTATCCTGTCTGGTTAGTCTGTATGAAAACTGTGAAATATTGAATGTATACTTGGCACCATTTTCATTAAGGATCAACAAGTCACCATAAGTCGTCTTCTGCTGGAAATGACTTTTTATGTGACTTTCCATTTTGGATGATCAACAATAACAAGATTTTCAAGATAGATGCTATGGTGGCCATATTACTGTATATAGCAGGTTTGCACTATTTCTATTTAGTACTAGCCAAACATCCTAAGAAGTCTTTTAGTAAAAGCACAATATCGATATGACCAGCCATAAACAAGAAGTAGTGATATCAAGATTGTCCAGCTGGCCATTGTTTCAGTCATATTAGAAGTCAGTTGTTGTTGTTGTTGTTGTGGGGTTTAACGCCATTTTCAGCACACAATAGGCTATACATGGCGGCCAGTGTCAATGGTGGAGGAAGAACACGGAAGAACCCTGGAAAGAACCATTGACCCACGAGAAGCTACTGGCAAGCTTTCTCACATACCCACATTGGCCGAATCGGAGACTCGAACACACGCAGACAGAGGTGAGATGGCAGTGATCCGTAACGGAGAGCGCTTTAGACCACTCGGATTAGAAGTCAGACTATCATTATTTTCATTTATGACCAAATAAACATCAAAAGATGTCTTCTAGTGAAAAACCCAAGCACATGATTGTTATGATTGCAACTGTTGCTGGCATACTGAATGTCAGAATGGCACCTTTAGGACCAACTAGACATCGTAAGAAGTTGCATAGTAAAACCCCCATGTTGATATGACCATCCATTTCTTCGGAGTAATGATAACAATATTTTCAAGGTCGCCGCTTGTGTGTCTATAACGGACCTCAATCAAATCAACACCATTTTCATTTTGGACCAACTAAACATCATAAAAGTCTTCTCGTGAAAACCTCATGGTAAAATTGCTTTTCAATCAAGAGTACTAGTAATAACAAGATTTTCAAGATGGCCACTGTGGCAGCCATTTTAACTTTAACTAAAACATTGTAAGGTGCCTTCTGGTGAAATCCCCATGGTAATATTACATTTCATTCCAGGGAAATAGTGACAACAGGATTTTCAAAATGGTCATTGTGGCATCTAAAATTATACATCAGATCGGCGGCATTTTCTTTACAGATCAACTAGACATATAAGAAGTCTTGTAGTGAAAACCCCATGTTGATATGGCCATCCAATCAGGAGAAGTAGTGATAGCAACATTTTAAAGATGGCCACTGTGGCGGTCATATTGGATGTCTGAGCATATACCATTTTCATTTGGGGCCTACTAGACCATGGGATAAATATATGCGTCAAGTTAGGTTCATGGCAATCTTCCTATACTTTAGGAGGAGTATCTATAGCAAATTTGTGCTAACTGACAGATGGACGGACAACAGACCATAAGCTCTTCTTGTCTATGAACAGTTGAGTTAAAATGATTATTTTGCATGACAAAATACAACTGATGCAGAAAGCTCATATTCAAACACAAGGCTGTATATTTTTTCAAATTATGGAATCAAAATATAGCCTCAAAAGCCTGTAATCTTGAATTTTTCCCTGGTTTTTCTGGAGATGATTAAAATTTTATATATAAATGTGTATAGTCGAATCAAAAACAGTCACACAGTTTCAAGACTGTCAAGTTTTTGTCCAAGACTATTAGAAATAGAAATTACTTCCATTTTTTTCTACATGGAACTTAAGTCTTCAAACAAAACAAAAAAGCAAAACACAAAATATCATGAGAACTTTGGATAATTTGGGTCCTATACAATAATAAAATGCTACTGGCAGCAACAGCAGCTCAACTTGTTATATATATTTTTAATGACTTTGCTAACAACCTTTGAACATGGGTTGAATAAAAAATGGGCAGTTTTAGAGGTCAAAACTGAGGTGTCAAATACTATACTGATCTTAATCGGATCTTCTGTTGTCAACCATTGCGTATCATGTCTGAACTAAAGCGACTCGCTGCCACTGCTTGGCCATAGAGTCTCCCAAATATGCTCTTATTTGGTAATTTTAATCTACCTGATATAAAATGGTCGATATTGAGCGTTGAGTTTAATCAGTCAGGTCGTAAACTTAATGAAATCATGATCGAAATCTCACTGACAACTTCTCAACAGTAATAGGTGTGTGAGACAGCATGGGAGATAACCTACTTTGTTTTGTTCTTTCCTCCAAAGGTGACATAATACAAAATAAGAAAAGTATACTCGGCTTGATTAACCATCCTAGTTGCCATGAATACCGTAAACACCGGAGCAATATAGAAAGATAAACATGCATGTAACATCTATCAGTTTAATAAATATAATGTAGATCATCTGATATCAGCTGGTATCAAGGCCTATGCCATGGACTTTTTCAAGAACAAGCCATCATCAACATGTGTAAAGAAAAATTTAATTACTTTAAGAGAAAACATCATATGCATGTTTAAGTTTTTGGCAGAGAACTGGATGACATTGCACATACCAAAGGACCCAATCCCAATCCAACAATGCTCGGTTACAGTAGCTACGTACTAATTGGGAATATACCAAGACAAAATGTCATGAATGAATAATCATGCGAATATTGAAACTTTGTCCTAAAGAACTGGCTTTTTTCGATATCTATAGTCAAGCAACAGTCATATGATATTTGGTGAGAATCATCTAGCTGGAACATGCCGACATCACAGGCTATATACTAGAATGTGGGGGTAGGGAGTGGTCCATTTAACTTGAAAACCTATCTTTTGACATGTACTTTGTACATGAATGAACATATCACCTTCAGTCAGATAATGCCTGTAAGAGCCACCCCCGCACTCCTCTGGAACAGAGTCCAATCCACAGATCATGGTGGAAACACTTCCAAATGATCATATTAAATTTGACAGCTGCTTATTAGTGTTGTGCTCCCTACATATTTGCATTGACTTCAATGGTCTTTTTTAATTAATGCGCCAGAATTTTGCCGCCCAGTAAAATTGGCTACTGTAGGCATAGGCCTAGTCGGCCAGTGCGGAAATGACAGTGACCCTAACCCTACATACAAATCATTAGCAATACAGATGCCTACCGCTACATCTACTTTCCTAGACGAAGGTATAAGTGAACAAGCAGATACAGTGGACTTCAAGAGATTAACCAGTGTGCATCTCTCTATATGTCTTCACCAACTGAGTTGATGATAAGGTCTCTACATGTAGATTTCCTACTCCTATTATGAGACCGCTCCGGTGGCCTAGTGGTTAGAGCGTCCGCCTCGGATGCGGGAGGTCGTGGGTTCGATCCCCGGTCGAGTCATACCAAAGACTTACAAAATGGTACTAACAGCTGCCTCGCTTGGCTCTCAGCATTAAGAGGTTAGTGTTAGGACTGGTCGGCCTGGCGTCAGGATAATGTGACTGGGTGGGACATCATGCTTCATGTCTGCGGCATGATGCCCCAGTGCTAGACATCACTATAAACTGCCACACTGCAGACATCGTAGCGATATGACTGAAAAAAAGCTACGTTAAAAATCATAATCACATCACATCACCCTATTATAAATTACACTGCTTTAGCACTTCTGATGTCACACTGACATGATATATAGCATAGCAGTAGAAGTTCAATAATTTTTCAAAGACCTTCTTCACTGATCTCATCTAATCATGGGTCGGACACCAGCATACATGATACTTGCTTTTAGTAAAAAAAAAATTTTGAATTTTCAAGGTTCACAAGATTGGTTCTGATATATTCAGAACTGCCCTGTGATTTTTTTTCCTTTCACTGTTTATTTGATGGTAGGGATGAGAACAGTTTGTAGAACTGCCGCAGTTGCTTTTCTTTCCATATTTTTTTTAATGCCTAACCCAGTCGCGTGTTATAGGGGTGCAAGGGGGTGGGACGCCCTGGTTGACAGCCAGAAGGAGGAGGGTGCCATTGGGAGAGTTGAAATACCAGTACAAGTTTTCAAACCAATGAAAAATTTGCCAAAGTAAAAGTTATTTCCAATATGCTTATGACAGCACTGTACTGTTTAAAAATCTACTTGAAAACATAATATATTTTTCTGTGTATACATTTTAAAATTATTTGTGGGGGTGCCAAAGGAAGGATTCATCCTGTGTGCAAAATATATTATGTATGCCCCTGGCCTAACCATACATACCTGTGTAATAGAATCCAGCCTCTGCTACTTGGTGCGGCGTTTGTGCAATATCTGAAGGCCATCGTAAAAATGTATCTAGGCGAGCCGTGAGATCTGCATAATCCGGACATCGAACATGTCCGAGGACACGAAGTAAGTCATCGTTTCTGTTATGCTGCCCAGCAACAGTCTGGAGTGTTACAGGTTCTATATTAATGAGAAAATATGGATTTGTGTGTTAGTCTTTTATCTGCTAGTACATGTATCAATTCTATGAATTAAAGTGAGATACAAATAGAATCAATATTCGGGTTTGGACCGAGAAATCCCAGTCGAAGAGTTATATTATTTGTCTCCCCACAAGGCTATGCCGAGTGGGAAGAGAAATAATGTAACCCTATGACTGGTTTCTTTGTCTTGATACAAACACCAACATAAATTACTTTTCTTACCCAATTTTTTCCAATTAAATTAAAATAACCCTGCATTTTTGTCATTTAGTTAGCAAAACACAGTATTCATGAGGTACTATTATTGCTTCTGATTCTATATAAAGGTCATCAGGTTTTGTACTCTTATGAAAATTTTGATAATCATCTAAGTAGAATCTAGCTATATATGCCGCTCTTAGCAAAAGAAAAAAAAGAAATCAAGAAAAGAGTCATAACTGTTAGGTGTATGGAAGTATTGTGCAATGAGTGTATCAAGCCACTTGCTATTATTTTTCAAAATACTGCGCATTGAGATGAATATAAGAAAACAGAAACATAAAAACATTTGATACTATTACTGTATTATCAAATTTAATTGATGGATATCATATTCAATTAACAATAAGTAATTAACATCTTTTATAAGGTTAAATTTTAACTTTCATCAGTTCTAATTTGGGAAACATTCTATGGTACACAATTGTGCACTACTGTACAGTACCATAGGCCTCCTGGGTACAGTTCTAACGAAGTTTGTAGTGACTGGGGAAATGCCAAATTCATGACTTTCTTGGAAATTTATATTTTCTGTCCTGGAAATATGTCAAGTGTTGCTATCACTAGTGCAATGATAGGCTACATGGAAATCTTCTTGTTTAATAGCATGTGGACTGATGAATTAACCACTCTGGTTGGTAAGTGCAGCAGTTTTCATTTGCAATCGCATTATTTTTTGATTCAACTGGGGCGGATTATGGGTGTTTGACAAAATTTGAAGAAACCAGTTTGACATAACACATTTCTGTTTTTGCCTGCTTTGCAGTAGCTCTAGAGAGAGTTGGGATTCGTGTAGCCAGTGATGTGTATTGCCTGCATGTCTGGAGCTCTATCAAACAGCTCAACGTGTGTGTGTGTGTGTGTGTGAAAATGTTGTGAATGGTGTGTTATCAAATTTAGAGAGATCTTAAGTTGCTTTATGAGTGAATTTCTTTGTTGTTATATATCTATTGTTGTTGTTGGATTTTATAACAACTCTGTCAGGTACAGCTGAAGACAACAAGGATTTCCTCGGTTTAAAAGTAGTTCCTAGCGCGTGTACACCATGACTAAGACGAACGGACTTAGTCCGATAAATCAACCCCCTCCCCCAATCTGTGTTGATACTGATGGACGATGTGTGGGTCTAATTTTCCGTTTATTAAAATGTGCAATTTTTCTGTATGCAAATTTTTCTGAAAAACAAACCTGCGTAAGACACAAAACGGTAATTGGTAACAGCCATTTCTAGCGCGAAATTCAAAATGGCCATAGGAGAGGTGATTGTGCTATTCCGCGTGGATTTACAAGTCACGAAAAACAAAATTTGCTCCGGAAATATAAAATTATAATGTACTTGTCACCGAAAGAACGCTTCAGGCGACAGTAGTTCCACAGCCGAGAGAAATACCGGTAAGTGTATAAAAGGTACACCGATGTGTGCAGCCAAAAATTTTCTGCAGATTTTTGCAGCTTTTAATGAATATGTGATATCAGCCCCTAAACCGAAAATCAATATCATCACGGGAGAGAGGCTGATTTATCGGCCAAGACCGGACTGAGAGAACCAGATTGAAATAGGCAAATTTAGGTTAGCAAGACAGGTAGATTTCTCTGTCGCATGGTTAAGAATATTTATATTCTGTATATTCCGGAAAAGTGACAATAATTTCAGTCTAGGTTCTTTTAATCTTTCTTCCACTCTAGAAACTTTCAGTAAAATTTGCATAAATGGATTACTGCCCCCCTTCCTTTGGTACATGCATAAATGTATAATCCCAGATGCATTTGATCCATGGGCATAGGTGTGTGAGTTATGGTGGGGGTGGGAGCCGATGATAGTAATGCAGTGTGATCCCAGGGGAGGGATACATAATGGCTGAGAATATTAAGAATACTACTGTGAATATTGTGGATACTGATTACCGGGTGACTGATTATCAGACATAACTGTAATATTTTGCTACTGTTGACTGTAAACACTGGGGGGGGTACATTCTGATCCTTTTTTTGTTTCGTAGCGGTTTTCTCACCTTGCTTTTTACTTTCAGTGTCATAACTTTACTGTATATGATGCACTAATAATTACTTACTTGCACAAGCAAAATAACTTCCATTGTTTTATATGTTCGGGGGATTTATCTTTAATTGCATTAAGTGCAAAAATGTTTAAAACCACCAAACTTCAAGCATGCCTATTATAAACCTGTGAAATACTGGACTATACCTAGGTATGTTTCGGCAGGTAGGCCAAGAGTTTCAGATTGTTTATGTAAGACTGAGCATACTGCCGAAAGGATAGATTTTTATTTAAACCCTTTGATTTAGAAATCAATATCTTTCTTTTCATCGTTTTTTAACTAAAGATTAAAGAACATATTTCAATCTGAATGAAGCGCTGCAGTCGCTTCGAAAACTACATATATGTTAAAAAAAAAAAATATAAAAGACATTCTCGAAACCACTTCCAAATTTGGAATAACTGCTAATGCTGGCCATAGAAAGGCTACCTGTCGGTTAAGGTTTTCATTACATCCATTAAGCATCGAGACAAGTAGACATGTGGGAAACGAACGGCATGAAAGGAAATGTGAACTTTGTGTAACTAATAATGTCGAAGATGAATATAATTTTTTCTTAATCTGTCCTCTATACCTCTCATTTAGATGATATTATATTGATCCTTATTATTGGCAGACACCGAACATGTATAAATTACTATAATTGCTTAAAAATGAAGATTTAGCAACTGAGAAAATACCTAGGTAAAAGTGTGTATAATGCAGTCCAACTTAGATTATATCTTCTCTCGTTGTCATGTTCTCTCGCTAGCTCTCTCCATCATAATTCATTCAATTATTCATTCATTTATGCAGCAATCTATAGTACATGCATTATATATTGTACTGACAATAAGCTTTTTGCATACGTTATATCAATAAAGTTCTGTCTTGTTCTATTAAACATAAAAGTGATTTTGTGGAAAACCGAGTAAGATCAAACCTCATAAGAACTGTCTTCTGGTTACAGCACATATTTATACTAACATCGAGCATCATGCTTTGGCTGCTTGTAGTAAGGCCGTGCTTGATAATGTGGATACATATAGACCTCACAAAAGAAATATTAAACGTACTAACATTAATTTAGATCCATTTGGAAGAACTAGATGTGTTTCTTAACTGGATGGTGAATAGCCACCATACGCAATATCAAAAATTAAAACTAAAATTAGATAGCAATGTATAGACTACCGAGATGTAGCAAAATATGAGGGAATTAACTTGGTAAAGAGGGATAATCCGCAGGGGCTCAAATGATTGCTTACAATTTACCTATCAGTCATACATTTACCGTAACAAATAGTACTTTTGTGCTAATGTTTTTTAAAATAATAATATGCATTTTACAATTTCTGAA
This sequence comes from Megalonaias nervosa, assembly GCA_016617855.1. NCBI lineage: Eukaryota > Metazoa > Mollusca > Bivalvia > Unionida > Unionidae > Megalonaias > Megalonaias nervosa. The sequence goes on from JAECUM010054502.1 coordinate 9,433, forward strand.
GAAACACACAATGATTCTACATTTTTGTTGGTGTGCAAGTTTTTGAAAACTGGCAAACAAAAGTAGCACAGCCTTCTACTTTATGTAATCATCTTACTCAACAAGCGACAGACATTTAACTTCATTAATTATTAATATTATTAGTAGTAATAGTAGTAGTAGTAGTAATAATATTAATTGTTCATAAAAGAAACTGCAAAACTAAAGTAACATAATCTTCTATTGTATGCTATTGTCCTACTCAACAGGGTACAGACCAAAATTATTATTATTATTATTATTATTATTATTGGGAGAATTCAGAGAAACCCATTAGAGCCCTTTCTCTCTCTCTCTCTCTCTCTCTCTCTCTTCTATATATATAGTATATATATATATATATATATATATATATATATATATATATATATATATATATATATATATATGCTATATATGGTAGATATATATATATACACAAGCTCATCGTTTGGATAGGGTTACAGAAAATAGATGTTCAAAAAGCCTATCGACTTAGATTAAAAGGAAACCCATGATCAGCGATCCTCAATTTTTACATATATAAAGAGAAAGAGCGTTTTGAGACGATATAGACAGGTCAAAAATGAAATCTGTAAAGTGCCTGACGGCCACAGCTGAGAATCATGACACAGCTGCGGTTCAGACAGGTTAATGTTTGTATCTAGATGAGGTTTTCCATTGCGAGAGAGAAATGATCGTACCAACCTCTATCCAACGTTGAAGAAACTATAGAATAAAAGTTAAGATTTTTTTTTTTACAAATGTCACAAGTTAATAAGAGACAGCAACCCCTATGTATTTCATCAGGTAAGAAATGATGCTATTCTTGTAGAGAAAAGCAAAGCCTACAAAATGATGACAACATTGTAATTCTTTATTAACTTGCTTAGTATTGAATATATGTGGATTAAGTTGAAAACTTTCAAGAGAAAATACGTTTGATTTCAATTACTGTGTTGAAAAATTTGATATTCTAGGCTTTATTGAAAACGTGGGCAGAAGCGACAAATCAGCTTCGGTTATAAACCTTTGATATCGTACAAACAAAATCACAAAAAATCTAAACGAAATTCAGGCTGAATATAGGCGTTAGTTTGTGAATCCTTCTTCAAGCATTTAAGTTATATAGTGAGATGAAAGTATCTCGAAAAAAAATCTTCGTGGGTTATATTGTCTAAGGCAAGCATGCTAATGTGGAACTTTATTTTGGGTTTTATCTGTATGTTACCCCACTACTCATATGTCCACTTCGAGGAAAATGTATTTACAGTTGTAGAAAATAATAGCTTACCTGAAAACAAAGTATAATGACTATAAAATGATAATTGCGGGTGATTTCAATGCTTATATGGGTACTGATCCAGATTTTATCAAATATGATAGCGTTATAGACCATCGTCAAAAATGCAATTATACAGAAGACGAACACGTATAGTCGAACTAATCAAGACGTAAGAGTGCAAAATCATTGTGGAAAACAACCTTTATCTCTACATCAGATGACTGGGTTAAGGTTCACTAATGGTAGATGTGGATCTGATAAATATGGAAATTTAAATCTATTCATGGTAATTCAAACTCAACAATAGATTATGTTTTAACTGACGTATGTTTTTTTAAAAAATAAATCGTCCTTTGACATAGATGGTAGACTGGAATTTAAACACTGTATTTTCCCATGATGACACGGGCAAATTAGAACATGAAGTTGTGACTCTGGAGGTAGACAAACAGATAAATACATATGGAACAAAGAAAATGGGTTGTCTTTTATCCAGAATTTCAAGGATCTATTATCTCAAAATGTGGATGCGAATTTAAATGACATATGTTACGTGTAGGCTCGTACAAAAGTAACAAAAGAAAAGAGTGAAGCCAACAAGCTTTGTAAATTTTAACAAAATAATTTATTTCCCTAGAAAACAATGTAAAAATAGGAAATAGGACTTACAGTTTTGTGAATATAATCCAAAAATTAATCCTAAAGTTGAAAAATATAAGTCCTATCACTAAACAGTTCTAATTGAATCCAGGTTCAAATCTCAATGTAATTCCAATATGGAAGGCGATGACGTCAGATGAGGTCGTTGTACAAATGGCAGCAATTCCTCGTTGAAACAGAATTTATAATGTTCTGTTTAGAATTCCAGAATAAATTTCCACTAAACTTCTTTGTCCCAGAATGTTCATAAAGAAAAGCACTTGTTTTGTTTTCTAGAGAATATGAATTATTAAACTCCAAAAAATAGATGAACTTCAAAACAATCTGGCTTCAACAATAAAACACCTTAAGCTCTGAGGTGTAAATTTTACGACTGGACTAATCTACTACCAATTGGCTGTTTTAAGCTTTGATTTTAGATCACATTGTGGCTCACGTGACAGGCTACGTGGTTTCTAATTTGAACAGCGCAATGAAAAAAAAATGCCATTTAGCACGTAGCTAGAATAGCCCTATCTAAGAATCAGATTCCCACACTGAAAATAAATTAAAAAAAGAAAGGCTGTTTACAACTCAGCCAACACGTGGGCCGATAATGACCTTGGTAATAGCCAATCGTTTCCATTCAATGTTTACAAACACTATAAACCAAAGTGAGCTAAAAGTAGTGCTTAAGTCATACTTCTACATTCTAATCAGACTGATATTTTTTTTCAAAAACATCAAATCTCGTGAAAATAATCATTACAATAAAATGTAATGAA
>JAECUM010054505.1:0-35931 GCA_016617855.1 Megalonaias nervosa
ATAGTTGTGTGATGGATAATATTTTTGTGGTGTAAGGGATAGTCTTTTTTGTGAAATTTCATCTTCGTCTACATTCTAAGCTAACACATAAAGTTTGGAGTGTGTGTGTGTGTGTGTGTGTGTTTGTACGCGTGCGCGTGCGTTTGTGTGTGTGCATGTCTGCTTTTGTGCGCGCGTACGTTTGTGTGTGTGTTTGTGTTTGTATGCGTGCGCGTACGCTTCTGTGAGTATTTGTGTTTGTATGCGTGCACGTACGTTTGTGTGTGTGTTCGTGTGCGCACGTACGGTTGTGTGTATGTTTGTTTGTATGTATGTGTTTGTTTTTCCCTTAACAAAAAAAACTTGTCCATGCACAATTTTCCTTCCCTCTACGAGATCTCATGCTTGGTTCAGCTAAAACTCGAAGCCTCTCGAACAGATCTTCTCGTCTTACTTTCTTACCGACACCTTAGCGACATTATACAAACAAAAAATCGGGACATAGTAAAGGGACATTATAGAGACACATTTAGGGACACTATACGGACATTAAAGCTACTCAAAAATTGTAATCCGCATAGCTATAGCGTACTTAATCATATGTCCATAAATTCACAAATATTCTAAAGTATAACGGATCACATAGACTAGCTCAGCTGACTACTCAAATCAATAAATAACTTTTACATAATTAACTGCGAGATCTCCTGCTCAGTTCAGCTGAGCTCGGAGTGTTTGTGTGTTTGTGTGTGTGTGTTTGTTTGTTTGCTCTTGTGTGTGTATGTGTGCGCGCGTACGTTTGTGTGTGTATGTGTTTGTTTAATATTTCTATGTCTCTAACCCTGTCTCTAACCACATTTCTATGTCTATGTCTCCATTTGTCCTAGATTAGTACGTATTCAGGACAACCCCTAGTCACACTGTTCCGCCCGATTGAGGTCAGCCACTTGCAACATTGTTGTCAGTGTCCAGTACCGTGACGTCATTGAAGCTAGAAATTTTGAGGCTATAAATATAGACTTGGGTTTTTCCATAGAAATTTCCACACGTTGTAGCTATAAATAGATACTAGCCCTTACAAATGGAATTTCCACAAGTTGTGACCATAAATAGATCTTGGGGTTTCATAGGAATTTTCACAGGTTGTAGCTATAAATAGATACTAGGGTTTTCAAACAGGATCGTCACACAAGAGGCTATAAATAGATACTAGGTTTATCCATTTTAGTCTAAACCAATGTAACCTAATGTACAGGGATTATTTAGTCTCTGTTAAATTCTGGGACAATTTCGTAATTTTAGCGTCACTTTTAATCACATACATTTTGGCGTTGGTCTTTTCCTTGATTATAGCTATTTATAGGATCGTTAAAATTATGCAAATTTATGAACACCGCCAACATAATTTTAGGTCTAGGTTATGTTTAATATATAAATCTCGGTTTGCATTTGTATATGTCTGTCTCTGTCTCTGTTGTGTTTAGCCCTCTACCACCCTTGTCCCTAGACAGGCCCTATACATATTCAAGGTCTCCTTGTCCCTAGATAGTCCCATGTGAAATTCCCATTGTCCCTAGACAGTATCACAATGTAAAAATCCCCTTTGTCCCCCAATTACAAGCACCCATTTCTATGTTTATGTATATGTATGTGCATCTCGGTGTTGTATTTGTCCCTACCTAGAGTAGCGCGTATTCAGGTCAGCCACTTGCAACACTGTTCCTAACTGCTCCGCCCGATTGAGGTCAGCTCCTTGCAACATTGTTGTCATTGTTTCCCCAGTGTCCAGTACCGCGACGTCAACCCTGTTTAATTCCCTTGTCCTAGACAGTCCCAATCCATTGTCCCAATACATTCCTTATGTTAATTTTTCCAGGTTAAATTCCCATTGTCCCTAGAAATTCCTTATACATTACCTGTGTTAAATTCCCCATGTTCAATTCCCGTTGTCCATAGACAGTCCCAACCTATGTTCAACTTTCCCTTGTCCCACTATAGTCTCACCCATGTTAAACTTCCCCATGTTCAATTCCCATTTTCCCTAGGGTACAAGCCCTCCTAGTGTAACATAGAAGTCCCATTGTCCCTAGGGTATCACACTACACTACTTAGTAATGACCAGAATGCTTATGCTGTATAGTAATGACTAAAAATTGTTAGGCTGTGTAGTAATGACCAGAAGGGCTATGTTTTGTGGTAATTACCTGAAGAGGTACGTTGTGTAGGAATGACCAGAATGGATATGCTGTGTTGTAATGATAAGAATATATATTGTGTGTAGTAATGGCCAGAAGGGTTATTCAGTGTATCAATGACCAGAAGGGTTATGTTGTATGATAGAAAATTATTTTTATTTTCAATTTGTTCCCTTCATGAGATATATAGCCGTGAACATTTCAAGAGAGAGAGAGAGAGAGAGAGAGAGAGACAGAGACAAAGACAGAGACAGACAGACAGACAGACAGAGAATGTTGAAACAATTTATATCCTTCTGACTAACGCAAACTAACAAAATTAATAATAAATGTAGTGTTATTGAATATGATTCATTGACTGTAACGTCATGACCCCATGATCCTAGATTTACTGTATCAAATGCAGAAAAAGAGTTATGTTTCTGTTATATTTTTGTATTGAACAATATTCGTGTATCGCGTAAAGGATACAATTTTCGAACGACACGTGTCCTTATTTAATACTACCCAACTGTATTGATTTTAAGGGCTCTGATTTATTTATTTATTTATTTATTTATTTATTTATATATTTATTTATTTATTTTTTTAATTTAAATTATCTATTTATTTATTTACTATCTGAATGAATAGATGAATAGATGGGAAGAAAAGGAATATGGTTCACGGATAACGGTTAAAAGATAATTACGATATCACACGTTATCTCTCATACCATGTGATGAGTTTCGGCTCAAATGGCTGTCGTAGCTAAGTATACCCTTTTAATATATGTAAGTGATGTGTGCGAATAGGCGATATGTTTGAAATGAAGTGCAGAAGATACATAAGGATATCATAAAGCAAAGACAAAAAGCATGTTTATAATGAAAACTTTACATATATACCCAATAAGAAGATTAAGTGATAACGGTATGTTTGACATTCACTTGTTTGTAACCAATACTACACCAGTATATCTCATAATTTGTATGATCGACACTTACTTGATTGCAACCAATACTATAAAAAAAATCCCCAACAAGTATACAGAAAAATTATACTGATAAAGCAATATACAATGAAAGAATTTGTTGGATTGGTGTCATAATTCATGGACTGTTCTCCGAAAAGTAAGCATTTAAAGTAACGGGAATGCTGTGGAATATTCATATGGATGAGAATGTTGACTAAATGCATATGGCCGGTAAATTCTATGACTATTCATATTGCTGGGGAATGCTGTGGAAATGCATATGGCCACGACATGCTTTGAACTATTCATATAGCCGGGGAATGCTGTGGAAATTAATATGGTCACGACTGCAAGGAACTATCCATATAGATTGGAAATGCTTTGAAAACGCATATGGCCGGGAAGCGCTGTAGAAGGTGCTTATGGCCAGCAATTTAGTTTTAACACCTCATTTCAGTTGTTCCCACTGTAAGATAATCTAGCTATTGTAACGCTATCATTTGTAAATATGGCAGGATCAAGATAATTGAGCGAACAAGAAATCCAATTAAATTTTCTGCTATACCTTTTAATTTCCTTATTGTAAAAATAATATTTTCATATTGAGAAAGGTATCAAGCGATGTGAGCAAACACGAATTTTTATTGTAATCATCATGGAATCCCATTACATACCTTATTGTTAGAATGTGGACATTAAAAAACAAATTTCGCCCGTTAATGTTTGCTTTCTTGCTATACAGCCTCCACGCTCACTTTCGGCGTTGTCATGTAGCCATAATTCTTTCTAGAATATTATCTTCGTTTGAAAGGCTAATACATTCTGTCAATATTTATCAAGCAGTACACGCAAATGGTTTGTTGGTTTCTTTTGTGGGTTACATCGACAATTTGCAATTTTAGTAAATCAATGTTATCTCCCTAACGTTAGGATGAATCTAGAAAAATGGAAAACTATTTGATCGGTAATGTTCACACAAAGGTCATAAATATGCTTAATACTGAAATACTGCTTCAGTCAACGGACGTCCATATTGTTTATATACTGGTCACGGGCGAATGTATACACTTTGATCCATTACTGTAACATGTATGATAACTAAAAGGGTCAGCTTAATATATCGATCTTAATGGATTTCAAGTCTGACAACTACCTTGTTAACAGTTTGTATTTAAATCACAATCATTGATCAATGAGGCTTTTACACGATCTCCTGAATAACTGATAAGGTCAGTAGTAGGGCTATATAAATTACCATTTCTTTCATCTACATGAGTTTGAGGAATTTCTCTTTCAGTCATCCCCTAGCTTTTTAAGGATTTGTCTACTTGGAAACATGTTCAACCGGTCCATCAATCAACGGAAAAGCGATAGTAAATGATGGTACGAGATGAAATGATTTATCTTCCAAACAGACTCTAGAATTTCAAAACAACGGTCATAAAACAGGACGAAAAGGAAGAACTTAACATTTTAAAATTTCCAACAAGATCCTTGATTTAATCTATAGCAATTGATCTCTAAATGTCCGTAACTTCTTATGCGTGCTTACGGAAACTGGACATGTATCAAACTTCGTTACATCACAATAACATTGTTTATAGTCTTAATTTATTTACGTAGATGAACAAATAATAGCGACAAAATCCAAGCAAAAGCACGGAGGATTGTTAGTCTACAGTAAGAAACTACTGGTTGGTTCGGGAAGATTAACTTTCGTATGTCACAAAATTCCACGATGGGTTAGTGTTTCTTGATGATTGGACCTACTATTGGGTTGTCTGGATTGTATGTCAAGATAAATGGTATCTCAACAACGTTTCATTTTCTCTATATTTTAAGAGGCTATTGCGTTTTTTTCGGGCATGGGTTTCAACCTCCTTTGTTGCCTACTCTATCCGGTTTTTGTCGTAGCCGCCCTTCATCACTCTTCAGACCTTTTTATGGAATGTTTCGTTATAAGAGCACATTCTACGTATTTTCAGTGGCTGGCTGCAAAGGATGTTCCTAATGCAATGCTCTGGGTGACAGCTATACGATATTATATACTGGTGTTTTTCAGTTAGTTTTAAGTAGATGTCTGTGTTTAGTTTGTTTTCTGCAGGTATCTTTTTTGTGTCCAGAAACATATGGTTTGAGTTTGAGCATTGGCATATGCATCTGACTCCTTTTATTAACTGCAGAGCAAAATGGTTCTTAAGTCTTAGTCTGCGGCTAAAATCTAAATTGTCCTTTGGAGTTTGCATCTGTTGTATGTCTTTGAGCGTGGACAGAACCCCAAACCATTTGATATAAATTTATGTCTTCTTCTGTGAGGTTTTCTTTAGACGTAACGGGTATATGAAGAGGGATGGATTGATAAATAAATGATTGATAGTTGAGCAGATAGGTAGATACATTGGACAAAGGATGGATTTGTTTCTTTTGACTTATTCCTCGAACAGAAGGTTCTACGTAATCTACAAAGTTATTGTTTTTTTATACAGAGATCATCATTTGTTCAGCAAGATTAAAAAAAAAATACTTTGTGACTCAAATCTACCCAACTAATTTTTTCATTTGGTTTTTGTGGCAATATACGGTATTAACATTCTGTTGCTACAAATGGTCTGACAGTTACAGGTCACCTAAGGTCAGCTCCAGGCTCTCACTCAGTTGTAACCCTATATGCCTTATGATAACATTAGCGTGAGAAACTAGTGTGCGTGTGTTTTCACTGTTGAAGTCAGTTGTAGTCTAGCCATTAAAGTAGTTAGACCAAACCATGCTTTGTGTTATTTAGCAAAACATAACATGGCGTCAGAAGTGAAAATTTTAGAATAAGTTGGATTTATACCATTAAGAAGTATATCTCCATAACAATACTGAAATTTAGATACAGAAGTTAATGTGTTGTGGCGTCATGGGAAAACTCAGTCAGCCACCTGAAATGGACTTTAATTCCAACCATCTAGCACAAACTTGGAGAAGGTGGAAGCAGATTATACAGTTTTACTTAGATGTTCCGCTTGCAGATAAAGAAGACAAAGAAAAATTCAGTGCTTTCCTATACATTATTAGTCAGGATAGTAGAGACATTTACAACACATTTACATTTGAGGCCAATGAAGCTGAAAAAATTGATCCACTGATCAAAACGTTTGAGGATTATTGCAGTCCGAAGCAGAACATTACATTAGAAAGGCACTGATTCAATACAAGATTCCAACAAAAGAATGAAACCGTTGACCAATACGTAACTGAGCTTAAATTGATTGCAAAGAACTGCAAATTTGAAAATCTACAGGATGAAATGATTAGAGATAGAATTGTCTGTGGGACTAATTCTGAAAAAGAAAAAGAAAGACTTTTACGAGAAGATCAAATGACATTACAAAAAGCAATGGCTATCTGCAGAGCAGACGAAGAATCCAAGAAGCAGATTCAAAGTGTGCAAAATGAAGCAGCTGCATCAGAAGTTCATGGTCTGAAAATGAAGAAAAAAGAAAAGAAAATGGCATAACCAAAGAAAGCGGAAATGTTAAATGTGAAATCAGACTCCAGATTTTTAAACTGTGGTAAATGTGGCAAATTACATGCAAAAGGTAGGTGTCCAGCCTATGGAAAAACTTGCTACAGGTGTCGAAAACAGAATTTTTTTCTGAAATGCTGCAAGACAAAACGGGTGCATGGTATGCAAGAATACTCAAGTGAAGAGGAATAAACTTCTTTTGTAGGAACAGCGTCAAAGGCAAGCACTGAAATCAGTGACAAAGAATGCTACGTCACTCTGACATTTCATGGTACTGATGTCAAATTTAAAATTGATACTGGCTCGCAAGTTAACATCATTCCAAATCACATTTTTAAAACAATGAACATTGACTTGACAATGTTGAAGGTAACCAACCAAGACCTGTCTCACAAGCTACCCTGGTGACAAACTAATTGTCATACGCAAATGCAAATTAAACTGCATGAATCAAGAACTTGATTTTTATATCACAAAAACATCCATCCGCTTATTCTTGGGTTCAAATCGTCTCAAAATTTGCACTTTATACAAGTTGTTTGCAATGTTCACAGGAATAAGGACAATCATATCGTGAAAGAATTTCGCAGTGTGTTCAAAGGTCTAGGATACCTGAGACAAAAATATCATATCGCAGTTGACAAAAGTGTGAAACCTGTCACTAATCCACCAAGGAAGGTTCCTACAACTTTACGAGAACCACTTAAATTAACTTTGGAAGAGATGGAACGGAAAATGTAATACGGATAGTAGATGAACCGACAGAATGGGTCAGTTCATTAGTGGTTGTTGAAAAATCCACGTCGAGAAAACTACGAATTTGTCTAGATCCGAGAAATTTGAATCAAGCTATTGAGCGAGAACATTATCAACTTCCTACAATTGAAGATATAACCACAAGGATGGCTGGAGCTAAGGTTTTCTCCAAAATAGATGTCAATCGTGGTTACTGGCAAATACCCATGGATGAGGAAAGCCAGTTATTGACAACATTTAACACCCCGTTTGGTAGATATTGCTACCTCAAAATGCCTTTTGGTATTAAATCTGCTCAAGACGTGTTCCAGAAACGCATGGCACAGTGTTTTGAGGACCTGCCTGGGGTTGAGACTGATATAGATGACATAATTGTTTGGGGAATTTCAAAGAAAGATCATGATGGAAAACTGAAAAATGTTTTAAAGATATGCCAGGAAATAAATCTGACACTGAATCTAGAAAAATGCCAATTTGGACTAACAGAAGTGTTCTACGTGGGACACATGTTGACATCATCAGGTATTAAACCCGACCCAGAAAAAGTAATAGCAATCACAGAAATTCACGCTCCGATGGACAGGAAAGGAATTGAAAGATTACTTGGTACAGTCAACTACCTAGCGACATTTATCCCAAATATGTCTACAGTGACAGAGCCAATCAGAGCACTTTTGAAAAGTGACAACGAATTTGTTTGGGAAAATGCACAGAAACGTGCATTTGAAGAAAGCAAACAGATTCTAAGAAAAGAACCTGTGTTGAAATATTTCGATGTTAAGAAGCCTGTTGTTGTTAGTTGTGATGCATCAAAATCTGGACTTGGAGCAGTGTTAATGCAGTCAGGCAAACCCATAGCATTTGCATCAAGGTCTTTGACAGATGCAGAAACAAGGTAATTACAGATCGAAAACGAACTGCTTGCTGTGTTATTTGCTCTTGAAAGATTTAATCAATATACTTATAGTCGTTAAGTACAAGTTGAATCGGATCATAAACCTCTGGAATCAATCCTCAAGAAACCTCTATCTGCTGCAACTCCTAGACTTCAAAGAATGCTTTTAAGACTGCAGAAGTACAGTTTTGACTTAACGTATCGTCCAGGAAAAGAGTTAATTGTAGCAGATACATTGTCGAGAGCATACAGACAGACGAACACATCTGAGATGAACATGGATAGTGAAATTGGGTGCTATGTGCACATGATGTCAAATATACAGATTGCAGATACACAGTTAGAAGCAATAAAGAATGGATGTGATGTGATGTGATGTGATGTGATTATGATTTTTAACGTAGCTTTAACAATTTTTCAGTCATATCGCTACGATGTCTGCAGTGTGGCAGTTTATAGTGATGTCTAGCACTGGGGCATCATGCCGCAGACATGTAGCATGATGTCCCACCCAGTCACATTATCCTGACACCAGGCCGACCAGTCCTAACACTAACCTCTTAATGCTGAGCGCCAAGCGAGGCAGCTGTTAGTACCATTTTTGTAAGTCTTTGGTATGACTCGACTGGGGATAAAGAATGGAACTAAACGTGATAATAAAATGACCAAATTACGAGAAATGATTCAAAAGGGATGGCAAAATGATAAACATCTTGTGTCAGTTGAAATCAGAAATTTCTGGAACTGCAGAGATGAACTTTCAGAAATGGACGGATTAGTTCTAAAAGGAGAGAAGATTGTAATACCAGATGCTCTTCAGAAAGAAATACTAAAAAAGTTGCACAAAAGTCACATGGGCATTGAGAAGAAAAAGCATAGAGCAAGAGACTTTATATATTGGCTTGGCATGAATGCACATATTGCAGACACAGTATCGAATTGTTCTACTTGCCAGGAATACAGAAAGTCAAATAAAAAAGAACCATTGTTATCTACACAACCTACTGCACCATGGGAAATGGTTTTAAATTTATTTATGTGGAATAATTACAACTATGTCTTGATAGTAGACTATTGCTCCAGATATTTTGAAGTTGTCAAGTTAGAAAATACACAAGCAAGTACAGTAATCACACACACGAAGTCAGTTTTTGCAAGACATGGAATACCACGAGAAGTAAGGAGTGATAATGGACCACAGTTCTCCTCAAAATAATATGGTCAGTTTGCAAAAACCTGGGGATTCAAAGACACTGTGTCATGTCTCAAGTATCCACAGTCTAATGGTTTAGCAGAAAGATCCATTCAAACTGTCAAAGGAATTCTCAATAAGGCAAAGAGAGATGGACAAGATCCATATTTATCGATATTGGAGTATCGAAATACACCAACTGATGATATAGGATCTCCGGCACAAATACTGATGAGGCGAAGACTTCGATCAACTTTACCTACTACCAACATACGGCTACATCCGCAGGTTATAAAAGAAAGAAACCTAAAGTGGAAACTGGTTGAAAAGAAAAGTCAGCAAAAGAAACAGTATGACAAAACAGCTAAAGAGCTTCCAAAATCTGACTTCTGGAGACAAAGTAAGAATCAGAAGACAAGATTTTTGGAAACCAGCTGTAGTCGTCAGAAAAAGTAGCACTCCAAGGTCGTATGATGTGAAAACCCAGGTTGGTGCTATATACAGGAGAAACCGAAGACATCTGTTACAAACAAAAGAGAAATTACCAGAGATATATGATGAATATGAAGATACTAACAAGGAGGTCACTGAACTGAATACCAAGATGCCATTAATCATCAATAAGCCAAACCATACACAAAAGATTCGAACAAGGAGTGGACGTCTAATAAAAAAGCCTGCAAGATACAGAGATTTTGTTATGTGGACTCGATAGTTTTTCTCAGTTACAAAAACTGAGTCTTGTGAATATTAGAAACTGTAAGTGTTTAAGGGCATAATAATACATATTTTATATCACATCAGTTTATATACAGTGATAACAACTGGACTGAAGAAAAAAATATTAGGACTATAGATTTTAGTAACAATGCCAATATATCACCATGGTTGTTTTCATGAGTGTAAGAATGATTGTGAATGTCATAGGGCTAGAACTTAATTTTAACTACAATTAGTAGAACTTTTACAACTCACCAGAAACTATTTGAAATATATCATGTGCAAAATAGAACTTTGTCAAGTTTGAATATGTTTACAAGTTTATTAAAAAGAAAAGGAGAAATGAATATGTAAATTTAAAAGAAAAGTACAAAACTCATTTTTAGGGGGAGTTGTAATATACAATATTAACATTCTGTTGCTATAAATGGTCTGACAGTTACAAGTCACCTATGGTCAGCTCCAGGCTCTCACTCAGTTGTAACCCTATATGCCTTATGATAACATTAGAAATTAGTGTGCGTGTGTTTTCACTGTTGAAGTCAGTTGTAGTCTAGCCATTAAAGTAGTTAGACCAAACCATGTTTTGTGTTATTTAGCAAAACTTAACAGTTTTATTATATTTGTCTACGATCATAACTTCGCAAGACATAATAAAATATATTCAGCAAAGTTGAACAAAACATTTGTATTGTGAAGCTACGGTCTTCCTCGAGTCTATAAGTTTCCTGGCTATGGTGCAATCTACGGCCAGTAAGCTCAAAGTATATAATTTTTCTCATTGCAAGCACTTAAGCGTCCATCATGGGGTACAGCGAACTCAGTAGTTTGAAATAATGAAGGACTTAAATAAATCACCCTATGGTAATGTTGTACGCCAAAGCGAAATCCGAGTACATTTTCGATCAGATGTAATGCGTAAAGATGAAGAATACACAACAAAGATCTGAATTACACATAATCGAATATACAAATAACACTACAATGATTAAAATTACATAGACGTTTTATGAATAATACAAAATATACGTGAAGCAATATAGTACATCTATACACGTGAACGTGCATCTGCAATCAGATCATCTTTTCTCTTGATGCGCCTTACGTCAGTGTTGTATTCCTGCAACATGAAACTCTACCTAAATGATCTCTGATCTTTGTTTTTCATTTTCTTAATGAAAGTAAGGGGGTTGTGATCACTGAATACAGTAATCAGAGAAGGACCTGAACTAATATATACTTAAAAGTGTTTCAAAGCCAATATCAAGGCCCAACACTCCTTCTCAACTGTGGAATCATTTATCTGATGCTTATTTAATTTTTATAGACAAATAACAGACTAGATGATCCACCACATGTTTGTCTTTCTGAAACAATATTCTTTCAACCCCAATATCCCCTGCATCATACATTTTTAATGCTTGAAATCTGGAACTGAGAGAACTGTTGTACCTTTCGTTATGGCCTTTAATTTATAAAAAGCCATCTGACATTTGTCAGACCAATAAATTTGGTTTCCTTACTCAACAAATTGGTCAGAGGATCAACAATTATGGAATAAATAGACAAAGATAGATAATATCCAGCCATACCCAAAAGTCAGTTGCTTTTTACAGATAGGCATAGGGAATTCTAAGATAACCCTGATCCTAATTTAATGTCTGCATGTTTAACTTAACCGTGCCCCACATTATGTCCTAAAAATGTAACTCAAGCACGGCAAAACCAACTTGTACTTAAATCAATTGTACAATTTGCATCACTGAGTCGATAAAAGAATTCCGAATGATTTCCAAGTGATCTTTTCATTAATCGTTTTAGATGATGACATCATCAATGTAACAGTCACAAGTATCAAGGCCAGATATAATCAAGTTCATTAAATGCTGGAAAGTTGAAGTGAACCTTTCATACCAGATGGCATGACTTTAATTTGATAAAGTCTGTCCGGAGTTGCGAATGCTGAAATTTCCTTTGCTCATCCCGTGAGCGGATTTTACAGAAATCCTTTCAAAGATCAAAATTTTTGTTAATGCAGTCAACGATTCTTGGCATTGCAAATGAATTTGTTTTGGTTACACTGTTCTTTTTCTATAGTGTTATGTACATTTATTTTGTTGGCTTTTCGTAATGATTATATGTTACTTACACTTGTAATTTGTACCTGACCATAAAAAAGAAAGTTCACTGTGCACCTAACATGGGACGTTTATTTTGTAAACAACGGAACACGTAGCTAACATTTTCTCTATGAATGTGGATTCAGATAATTATTCATGTAAACATGTTTATAGTGTTGATTCTGACCCTATCAACTTCTAGAATGGAAGTTTAGATTAAGTGACAGTATTTTCAGAAAATGGTAACTGAAACCTAGGTCAAGTAAAGGGGAGTATGTCTTGTTTATCTAAAACTTTCTCATTCTTGCATTAACCTCCTGAAGCAGAATCAGTCTTATTGTTTGATCAGTTTTCCATTTGGGTGGAATTATTTATTAAAATTATTATTCACTGGAAATACAAAGTGCTCACCAGTAATATTCTTGGACAGAAATATTAATTCGAATTATAGTGAATTCAGACAAAGACATTTTTAACTATATTATAGTGATACATCAAAAGACTGTAGTATACCATCACACTCCAAGCCATTGACACATTACGACGTTTGAGACTAAATGTACATCAACATTTTCAATATTGGAACTTACTTGGAATACCACTGGAATTCAATTGGAACTTCATACATTTGAACTTTTGATAATGTTGGTTTTCGCTCTTTTCTGTCACTTAGTTTAAGACCATAGAATCGTACCATTAGGCAGTACACATACGGAAAGAATTATGTAGTTTCGGCACAAGAACACACAGTGAACTCTAGTGAAATTCGGGCAAATGTTAAACTCCTTTTTTCAAATATTCCTGCTTGAGAGAATTTATCCTGTAAGAATGCTGCTTTCGCTGGTGTGGAATCTATAATTTCAGCTTCATGGTAGATTGTATTTTGCGCTTTGGTACATCTGGAAACAAATGCTTATATTCGCATAATAGCTGATGTCACATATTCTTTTTTTGTTGCTGTATATATGGACGTTTCTCGTCCAGATTATTTACAATCTCTGAATTCTGAAGATTTGTTACAGCAAAGTCACTACAGTGCGATTGCATTTCATCACTTAAATCCTCACAGTGTGGCACAGGTACAACTAAACTGACTGCATGATTAACACGGCTATCTATATCAAATCTTAATTCTTTAACATATTTATATGGCAACGTTGTTTCTGTTTTCACCTCTCATTAGAGTTTATAATATAATTTAAGTCACTCTCTTTCCATTGTATAAGGACCATAAAACTTATCCTAAAGATGATTCTGAGGTATGGGCAAGACAACCAGGACGCCATCACCAGGCATTTCTTTTGTATTTTGTCATATCTAAATTTCATCCATGATTGCTACTTCACAAGCCTTTGACAACCTATATTTTAAATTAGAGACATAGTCAAGAAAATTAATCTCTGAATCTTTGGTTGAAAGAGGTTTCTCTTTTAATAAATTCAATGGTCTACGGACAGTATTCTGAAAAACTAGTTCAATAGGACTAAAACCTAACGGTACTTTAACTGATTCTCTAACAACAATCACCAGCAAATGAACACCCTCATCTCTAATCTTTTGCTGTATCAAAGCAATATGACCGAATCATATTCTTCAGGGATTGATCAAATCTTCTAAAGCCCCTTGACATTCAGAGTGATACGTAGAAGACTTAAACTACTGGATGCCTAATTCATGCATAACTTGCTGGAAACTTACAGACATGAAATTTGACACTTGATCAGATTGGACGGATTTAGGAAGACCAAAAAGTGAAAAGAACTTTATCAAAGCCTTTATTACGGTTTTAATTTTAATATTTCTCAAAGGACTTGCCTCTGGAAATCATGTGGACGCTCACATTATGGTCAACAAATATTGGTTGCCTGACTTATTCTTAGGTAATGGACCGACACGGTGTGCCATTATTCTCCTAAATGATTCGTCAAATGCATGAATAGGTTGCAGATGAACCTTAGGTATCTTCTAACTGGGTTTTCATATCATTTGACAAGTATGGCAAGATGTGAATTATTTAGAAACATCACTTTCAATCTTCAGCGAATAAAATGATTAAAGATCGATTGATAAGTCTTACAGGCTCATAAATGGGCTAGACTACGAATTCCAGCTCGATATAACTTAAGAATAAAATTTTTAAACCTCACGGACCACTCGTCACCAGAGGGTACCTCAGGTGGTCTCCATTCTCTAAAAAAGACATCATTTGAAAAAAAAAAAAAACTAGTACTAGCGTGGCTTCAGTTTTGCAAATAGCACTCTGAAACAAACAGAAGAAGAACATGAACAAAGCCTCTTTCTACTCGCTGAATAAGAACACTTTTACTAGAAGAAGATTGCTTAGATAAAGGCAATGTACCCAGTATTAAACGTGTATGAAAAGCTCCTGTTTCCATTTATATTTTAATAGTGATATGCCTTGCAGAATCAACAATACATGACAGACCCTTTCCCAAATGAATGGATGACAAATCTAAATAATAAAATTAGACTGAGATTTCTTTGACACAACCAATGTAATGCTTTCAGTACATGACCATGACCTCGATCTATTAGAAATAAGAGCATTTGGAATAGTTCTGTCTTTATTCTGTTGCTTATGTTTCAATCGGTAGCAATCAGAAATAGCATGCCCTTTCTTCCTGCAATACGTGCACGTAGGAAGAGATAAGCATTTCTGCTCAGTCTTTTCAGAAGTTTGATTCCTTAAACTTGTGCCATGCTGAAATGTGGAAATGAGTTTTTTGTTTGCCCTAAAATCTTCTAAGAGTCAATGAAAAACTGCCATCTGTACGAGGAACATTTTCTAAAGGTTCGACTTTTCACACATCATGGTAGGTCTTGACGTCACTATGTACACATTTATTGAATTCTGCAACTAATATGCTGTCTGAGGTTATCGTAATCTCCTTAAACCTTCTTGTCTGAGCATCACCTATCAAATAGCTGTTCATTTACCCTTGCAAAATTAGACATAGATATGTCCAGTTTCTTTGTTACAGTTCATAAACCTTTGTCGACATGCCCCATGTACCAACTGGTAACCTTTCAAGATACATTCCTGAACCACGTCATAATTAACATTTCGTTCTATCGACAGTGAAGTATAGACTTCAAATGCTTTGTCAATAAGTACACTTTGTAATACTAGAGTCCAATGATCTATTGGCCGTTTCAAATTTTCAGTAATTTTCTCAAAATGAAGAAACTATTGATCTACTTTTTCTTTAAAAAGTGGTACTAACCTGACATTTCGGGTAACATGAAAATTTGTGTGTGTGTGTGTGTGTGTGTGTGTGTGTGTGTGTGTGTGTGTGTGTGTGTTCCTCTTGTCAGTTCTAATACTTTGAATTTAAATTTCATTTCTCTTCTTTATGCATCTGTAGTTTCCTCTCTTCTTTTTCTATTTATATTTAGATTTCCATGTTCTCTCTTCTCTCTCCTTTTCCTCCTTCTGCGATTGTATTTTTCTTTCTCTGTTCAGATTTTGGATTTTCTTTTCTTTCTGAAGCTTTTTAACTCTGCTTCCATCTGTTCCTATTTGAATTTCAATTCTTTTAATTTCTTTTCACAATTAGATAGAGATTTATTAATCAATCCAAAGAACTTTCATCCAAAAATGTTTCGAGCAAATATTGGACCAAAATATTTTTATTTCTTGCTTCTTTAAAGAAGACTTCCGTCCGAAATATCATATTCCATGGTAAGATGAAGAAAAATAGTCCTTCTTTTAAAGACTCTAACCCTTCCTAGGTAGGAGTTAAAATAAAATTCTTCGCCTTAGATGACATTGTGAAAGCTTGTTGGTTTCATTAAAGATTCTCAAATATGTATCATTAAAATACCTGTGACAAAAATCTAAACAAAGTGAATTTGAAAGCAAAGTAACAAATTTAACTTTTCCGAAGTATTTTAGAGAAACTCTTACAGCCGATGACTGAACCGAATTTTCTGTTACGACTCTATGGTCTTAAACTTAATACTAGAAAAAAGCGAAAACCTACAGGTTTGTAAAATTCAATTAATACGTTATTTCCCTACAATACAAAGTGATAATTTCAACGTAATTTACAGTGTTGTTAATTAATTCCCGAATGGTCGGTAGAGGTTATATCGCAAGTCCAAACGTTTTCGCGTTCCAAATTAATTTCAGTAGTGTTCCGAATGATTTCCAATGCTGATTGTGCTGACTTGCCAGTAGTCCCGAACGTGCCAACAGCCTTGATGTATTACAATGATATAATTCAAAATGTCCTTGAATAAATGCACAATCATTCCAAAATACTGGTATAGTCCTACTTTAATAAGCACTTTATAATTCTAATGAATAATTAAAATAAATAACTCAACTGCAGAAGAGAAATTGATTCCACTTTGACTGATGTTAAGATATGGAATGACTAATTCTGTTTACTACAAGCTTATATAAAATTTATCACCTGACTTATGACACAACAAAATGACCTGAACTTAGGCCAATTACAGTGGAATTTTCTATCAAACAGTCAACAAAATTTGTTCCAGAAAATTCTAAGTCCTGAATCAAGGCAGTATGTAGAATTCAAAACTAGAAAACAATTTACCCTACATGCCATTAGACACGTAACATGTAGGGTCGACTTCTACCCTCACCTATGGATAAGGTTGGTCACAAAATACAAATTACAAATTATATGGTCTGAAAACAATTAATAGAAAAGATATATATATATATATATATATATATGTGTGTGTGTGTGTGTGTGTGTGTGTGTGTGTGTGTGTGTCTAAGTGTAAACGTTCGGAACGCTATAATAAAATTATGTTCAAAATCAGAGATGTAAATACTGACATAACTAAATTATGAAAGAGATAGTATAATGAAATATCTTAACTAGGGCTTGCCCAAAGAAATTGAGTCAATATTGTTCAGTTTAATTTTCCGTTGTGTCAGTAGTTGGTGAAAGATGTAGTTTATGTTATTCGCGATTGATTTTCTTTTGAAAAAGGTATGAATGAATATAGGGATAAACGGGCTGAAGCCAAGTGAGTACATTGCAAATTGTTTAATTTATACTGGAACATAATTTTCATAAACGAAACGTTACCTCCTTTTCATAACAAATATATGAAAATTTCGTTAATAAATATACAACTAATCTTACAATCACGTCAGCTATTCATAACAAATGTACGAATATTTCGTAAATAAATTTCTAATTAATGTTACAAAGGCGTATGTTTACTCTGATTATTATCGTAAAAATGCATTATTAATAGTAACAAGGGATCCATGATATTTTGTTTTTGTTTACTATTTATACGTATTCATGGTATTCTTTTGTACAGTTAAACACATTTCTCTCTGGTTAGTTACCACCATGCATAAATATTCTTTCCTTATGACACGCATAATTGATGTTTACCACCCTTTATCATTTAAATTAAACATTTTAAACAGTATGCATTTCATTTGTGGAAGTGACCCGAATAAACATGGATGTCGCAAAATAGTCACGAATGTCACAAAACATTCATGGATGTTGCAAAATGCTAATACATTTATATCAATATTGAGATCATGAACATGAGTATCCTAATTATAATATCAATTATTGAAACCGATATTCGCATTTTTGTGTTATTTTAATTACTACAGTAAAAACGACGCTATTTGAAAATGTCATATAAAAATATATCGTAATGTAATCGATAGTCAGATTATCATATTTTTAACAATTCTTCATTCCCGTTTCAGTGATGCATTTTAAAGGTTTATGTCAGGCTCTTGCATTACTGACAGGCGTCATAAATCATCCAAAGAAAGTTGGAGATCTGAATAAAACTTCTTTATCTCCTATTTACATTAGTAGGAGCAACAACAGTTATCATATCATCTTCATGCTACCTTCTAGTGGATGTGCAGTAACAAATGCACGCTGAAAACTCTTTTCCAGGTGTAATGAAACAATAAACCTTAGCAGTATAAATTAAAAAAGATACAACCACGCAAACTGTCAGACTGCTTATGCACCCAACAGTCATGAAATGTAAATGCAAATCGTTGTGTAGTATAAAAGCAATAAATTAAATCAAACTTAAACCTATTTACCATTTCAATCAGAACATATACACTTTCAACAATTTAGCCCTTTTTCATACATTATAATTATCTTGTTTTAAATCAAAATAATAATTTCCGTAAAGGTTAGTTTGAGTTTTCGCTGAAATCTGTATCGCTCGAGTCATGCAAACATTCTGACTGGTGATGTATGGCAATATTAAAGTCTGAAATGACACTTTGACAACAATAGGATTGTTACTAGTGACATAATGGCGTCAAGCCCTTTGCAAAAGATCATCTTTCTGTAAAGACCCTCTGTATTTATAAACCATGCACAACGTACATTTTCGTTTCATACTTAAATACTAAGAAACGTATGGGGCCATCTGTTAATCTAGACCATTTCTTCGGCGATTAAGACAAGTTTAAGTGTAACTTAATATGCACGTACCACCAACATCGATTTAAGCATGGACATCGCGTTTTATCCTCTGGAGTCGGACACCTTCATAATTATCCCTAACCCACTAACATAACTGATACAAATACATTTTGCAACCCCGCAATACTCATTCGCTAATCATGTGTCACTGGGCAAAACAATAAGCTTGCATGCCTTTATCAGACGTAGAGTTGTACCCAGGCATAACCAACCCTTCTGAACTTCACTGTGAAACGGTTTCGTTCACTTCTATATATTGTAGCCATTCTATGACAAACTATTTTAGTTTAAAAATGTTGCGCTATAACTACTCTACATCGGTATTCTACAGAAGCTAGCATCTCTCCTACAAGATGAAAGTGTTCCGATTTGTGACATTTTATAAACATATTAATTTGTTATTGCAAACAGGAAGCTAAAGCAAGAAAGCGATGTTTGATATAGTAGAAACGACAACACACACACACACACACACACACACACACACACACACACACACACACACACACACGCACACACACACACAACCACTACGTAACACATTTTTGAAAACGACAGTGTAACAATTGCTTCATAACCACAATCTACCAATTTTGCTTATTAACACAATTTGAAACACTTTATAAGTGATACATAGCTAAAACAGAAACTCAATTTAGGGAAATATATTTTGTATTTCGAGGAAGGTACGCAAAGTATTGCTTGGCTCGAACTATTTAAGATAGAAAGTATGGTATACCCTAAATACTTAAGATACAAAGTAGGGAAAAACTAAATAAAAAAGCTATTTTATTCATATCCATCTTTGGAAAGAAGGTCTCGGTTCGAGGCAAAGGAACGTATTTTACAGAAAGTGAAAGTTTTGTTTCAACGTTTCATTTAATAGAAGCTATTTTTTCTCTCCTGATTTTGATAAGCTAGATAAGACGCTTATGCGAATAAATATAAAATTTACATTTATTTATTATAATATTTGTCGCTAAGAATGCTCGTTTTCCTTACCTTCTAACCATTATACTAAATTGTTGGTGTAGTCATTTAGTCACTTTTTTTCTCGGAAATACAATAATTCACAATCCTAATACATTCTATCAATATCTCTCAAAACACGTAGATGAATGTCTTTTAGAAACTTTTCACTTGTATCGGAGATTTAATATTTTATGTACTGCATTTAGTGTATCTATTGTATTCTAAAGAAACACGGAAAAAGTGAACATTAATGTCAGTAGAAAGATAAAAAAACACATTTATTAATACCAACCAATTGCCGCATTTGCCATTTGCCTTGACTGTAAATGGGTTACGGGTGAATCCATACACTTTGATCATCTACAGTAAAGTAGTTAGGTATAAAAGAGTCAGCTTAAATGATCTTTGTTATGTTACGAATATGTAATTAAATTGTTTGTGTGTTAGTTTTAAATTCTTTTTATTTATTTTTGTTTCAATATATTTTATTGTAATGATAATTTTCGTTGGATTTGAATCTCTTTTCCGAAAATTGGCTTGATCCGATTAGATCTTAATGTTACTTCAGCGCTATTTTTAGCTCATAGATTTTGTAAACATCGAGTGATAATGATTGGCTATTGCCAAGGTCATTTCAGCCCGCATGTTAGCTGAACTGTAAACAGTCTTTCTTTCTTTTAATATACTTTCAGTGTGAGAATTTGGTTCTTAGATTGGGCTATTGTAGCTACGTGATAATTCTATTTTTTTTTATTCCGATGTTCAAATTAGAAGTCACGTAGCCTGTCACGTGAGACACCATGTGATCTAAAATCGCGGTTTTAAACAGACGCTCTCTAGTAGATTTAGTCAGTCGTATCTTTAAACCTTGAGGGCTCAAGAGGTTTTATTGTTGCTGCCAGATTGTTTTGAAGTTCATCTATTTTTTGGATTTAATAATTTATTCTCTAGAAAACTAAACAAGTGCTTTATACTTATAAAAGTTCTGAGACAAAGAAATTCAGTGGATATTTATTCTGGAGTTTAACGGAAACATTATAAACTGTGATTCAATCGAGGACATCAGTACAGACATCTGACGTCATCGCCTCCATATTTGAATTTCATCGAGATTCGAACCCTGATTCTGTTAGAACTGTTTTGTGATAGGACTTGTATTTTTCAATGTTAGGATTAAATTTTGGATTATATTCACAAACCGCAAGTAATATTTCCAATTTTTAAATTGTTTTCTAGGGAAATAAATTATTTTGTTAAAATTTACAAAGCTTGTTGCCTTCACTTTTTCCTCATATTATTTTTGCACGAGCCTACACGTAACAGTTAATATAATCTTATATCGGGTTAATAATTGATATTTTCTATTTCAGTGATGCCCACAATACGTTTTAATGTCATCCAGTTATAGTGTTGACGGATTTCATGGATAATCAACAGAACAAATTCAAAATGCTGTCATGTGTCATCTACTTCAATAAACAGACACAGTTTATCATTTGCCATTTCTCCAAGACTAAATTCGTGGCTATTTACCATTATTTGCCATTTCTGCAAAACTACATTTGTAGCTTTCTACTATTATTTACCATTCCTCCAACACTAAAGTCATAAAGTCATAACTATGTAACGAATAGAATGAACCTGAATTAGTTTTCTTTAATATTGGAACATTGTTGGCCATAAAATAAAACAACCGATGAAAATATGCCAGAAAATAAAATATGAAGATAATCCTATATCAATTTGAAACAGTAATTTAACTGATGGAGCATATAAATACCCACTCCCACTGACTAGTACTGTGCTAGCCAGCCTTATGGCTGAGTTTATATATATATATATATATATATATATATATATATATATATATATATATATATATATATATATATATATATATATATATATATGTGTGTGTGTGTGTGTGTGTGTGTGTGTGTGTGTGTTAAAAAAAGTCTATAAGATGAAATCTTAGGAATGACACAAAGTATACACGAAACACTATATTTCTATACACGCAAAAGTGCATCTGCTATTAAATTGTCTTTTCCCTTAACGTGCCTGATATCAATATTACATTCCTGCAAAATCAAATTATAACTTAATAATCTCTGTTGTTTGTTTTTCATCTTGCCGATGAAAGTCAGGGGTTGTGATCACTAAACAATAATCGGAGAAGGAGCTGAACTAATGTAGACTTCAGAGTGTTGTAATGCCAGTATCAACGCCAAACATTCCTTCTCGACTGTGGAATAATTTCTCTGGTGCTTATTTAATTTCTTTGAAAAATATCACACTGGATGATCTACACCGTTCTTGTTTTCTGGAATCAATATTGTTCCTACCTCCACATCACTTGTATCAACAGGCGTTTAAATGACTGACTGAAATTTGGAGCTGTAAGAACTGGTGCACCCTTAAGTATGGCCTTTAACTTATCAAAGCCTCCTGACATTTTTTAGACCAAAGAAACTTGTTTTTCTTGCTCAATAAATTTGTCAGGGGTTCAGCAATTATGGAAATATTGGAACCAAATTTCCGATAATATCCAGCCATACCCCAAAATAGCATCAGTTGATTTTTACTGATGGACACAAGAAATTCAAATATAGCCTTGACCTTAGCATCTATAGGTTTAACTTGTCCGTGTCCCACGATATGTCCTAGAAATTTTACACAAGCACGGCAAAACTCACTTTTGGATAAGGTAACTGTTAAATTTGCATCAGTGAGTCTGTCAAAGAATTTCCGAATTGTCGCTAAATGATCTTTCCAGGTCTCGTTGTAGATGATGACATCATCGATGCAAGCATAATAATTAAATAGACCAGATGTAATCATGTTCATTAAGCATTGACAAGTACTAGGCGAACCTTTCATCCCAAACGGCATCACTTTATATTGATGAAGTCCATCTGGAATCACAAATTTCCATTGCCCTTTCCGTCAGTGGAATTTGCCAAAATCCTTTCAGAAGGTCAAATTTGGCGACATACTTTGTATTTGCAATTTTATCAATGCAGTCATCAATTCTTGGTAATGGAAATGAATCTATTTTAGTCACACTGTTCACCTTTCTATAATCAGTGGACATGCGGAAAGTATTATCTGGTTTCGGAACACGTATACATGGTGAACTCAAGTCACTTTTACTGGGCTCTATGAAATCATTTTCCAACAAATACTGGATATCTTTTTTCAAGCATTCTTGTTTGAGAAGGTTCATTCTGTACGGGTGTTGTTTCACAGGTGTGGGATTTACAATCTCAACGTCTTGGTAGATTTTATTTGTTCTTGTAGGAACATCTGGATATAAGTGCTCATACTCAAGTAATAACTGTTTTAGTTCATTCTATCTTGTTGCTGCAAATCTGAACGTTTCTGGTCCAGATTATTAATATTTCCTAAATTTCTAAGATTTGTTACTCCAAAGTCAATACAGTCCAACTGCATTCCATCGATTAAATCCTCAATATGTAGGACAGTTACAACTAAATTAATTGCATGATTAACCTGGATATCTCTATCAACATACTCCTTTAACATATGTGTATGGCAAAGTTGTTTTTGCTTACATCTTTCAGGAGTATTTATGATATAATTTAAATCATTTACTTTCTTTTCAACTATGTAAGGACCGTAATACTTAACCTGAAGAGGATTTTGTGGTACGGGCAAAAGAACCAGAACTCTACCACCAGGCTGAAAACTCCATTCGTTTGTATTTTTATCTTACCTTAATTTCATTTTTGACTGAGTAGAGTGCAGATTAGTTCTTGCAACCTCACAAACCTTTAACAACATATACTTAAAATTGGAAACATAATCTAGAAAATTAATTTCGGTATCGTGATTAGAAAGAGGTTTCTCTTTTTACAACTTCAGTGGTTCACGCACAGTATGTCCAGAATCTATTTCAAAGGGACTGAATCCTAAAGATTCTTGAACTGATTCCCTAACAGCAAACAATAGTATTTTAACGCCTTCATCCCAATCTTTACCCGTATCAAAACAATATTACCGAATCATATTTGTCAATGTTTGATGAAAGTTTGGCTCTCAGGGTAATAGGCAGAAGACTTGAATTGTTGGATGTTTAATTCGTACATAACTTGCTCGAAATTTCCAGACATATGATTTGACCCTTGATCAGATATGGGAAGGCCAAATTGAGTGAAAAACTTTATCAAAGCTTTTACTATTGTTTTAGTTTTAATATTACTCAAATGAATTGCTCTGGAAATCTTGCTGACGCACACATTATGGTCAACAAGGCACCGTTATATATGGGAAAAGCACTTAAGTGAGGACAACATTCGGTACATGGATGTAAAGAACACATTACCAAGATCGATAAAGAGAACTGTAAAAGGTCATGTCAAAACAATTTGTTGGGAAAAAGTAAAATCAAAACACCATTTTCAATATGTTTGATGATCAGTAAAAAGCTTCTATAGCCAAGCAAACACTGCTAAACAACAACGATTTTACATGGTTGACAACAGTGTAAAATCAAATTTGACTTCCCATGATAAAAGGCACTATCATTTTGCCATGGATGCACAGTACGTTTCTAAGCTAAATACAAGCGATAACCATAATGTTTACACCACTATTTTTCTAGTTTATCGTCATTTCTAGAGTACACACGATCATATCGGGTCACTAAATGTTGTAAGAGACAACAAAAACTGCGTTAATAAAGCCAATCCACACGAAATTGGCCAAAGTGTTGTCGTATTCCATAGGAGATAATCTATTCGAATCCAACTGTTCCACACTGTGATCATTGGGAATGTAGACAGCTATAGAATGGATAGCTGGACGATTACTGTCATCTGTGTTGATGACATTGCCCTGAGCGGCGTTGGGTGTTCCAAGAAGCTATGTACGAACTTGGGAGAGAAGGTAATGAAATTTCCAAGTGTCCTATTTTTTATTTTGTTTTTGTTCACAAGTAATGATAAGTTATCAATTCACACCTAACCATTTCATTGAAAAGTTCTGTCACGAAAGTTAATGAACAACTGGTAATCTCCGTAATCTGTTGCAAGTGAGCTTCAAACTTTTCTTATTGACTCTTCGTCATATATGTGTCGGGCTGTTTCTAACTATGATGATCAATTTGAAATCAATAACTCTATGTTCTGGTCAGGCCTATAGTTATATCAGCAAAGTCCTGAGTAAAACAGGAGACTAAATATTGTTCTTGTTATGGACTCCCTTACATAATCACTGTATTGTTGTCTTCATGTTATGGATCGAAATAATCATAGTCACCATATTCCATAGGTTCTTCGTCTTCCATCTTTTTCTTTTAATATCTAGGATCACTTCACTCAAACTGTTGATTTCCACAGTATTGTCAAATTATGCATACAAGATGACGTTCACTCTGTTGGTTTGAGCTACGAAAACTGAAGATCCACACGAAGTTTACTCAGTTTTGTAGGGTGGAAATGTCCTTCATTGCTGCCTTGGTCTGGACTGAAATCGAAACCCCACAAAGTATATCTTCCTGCATAATCGTGGTACGAAATATCGTGGTTGCTGTTGATACCTGGTACCATGCGCTTCAAACAGTGTCAAGTAAGGTCTAAAGTAATTTATTTGACCAAAGTTAAGTTTAAAGGGTCTAGTTCAGAACATTTCGCTATTTCCAGTGACTTCTATCTTGGATACGTTGATGTGTTGAAACTCGAAAACATTTTGATCGATGGCTTCAATGTAAAAGTATTTGGACATTTTTCCTTCGTAAACATGATCTTTAATTTTGGTTCTTGGATCTGAATCCAGAGGCACTGGTGAAGGTTTTCACTTTCCCTTGGCGTACTGGACACTTGGCCATCGTTCTGCTTAAAGTTTGACTGGCATCAAGTCGCACGTAAAGTCTGGCGTCTTCAATGATGGTTTTGTACTAGTTAGTATTAGCCTTCAAATGGACCAGTGTACTACTTCGATTCAGTCTCAGACGTACATCCACTCTAATTAATAGGTACATGTCTGGCAACGAACCATCCTTCACTTCTAAACTGTATACATGTTTGCTTTTGTTTCGACTGTTGATAAATCCAACATTGTAAGGATCGTCATCTTCTGACACCTCTGTGTTGGTGACCTTGTCCAGCGTGTCAGGTTTCTATATGACGGAGGCATCCAGATGTGTATTCTTGGCTCCTTATTCGTATATCAAGATTGTCTGAAGGTACGCTTGGTAACATAACGTATCCACGATGCAGCTCACCTGTCTGTTATTCAAGTACAAATCCACTTCAATGAACAAGTAATACATAAAATTGTTGACGGGATATACTCTGACATCGGGCTTGAACTGGTGGTTTCCATTTTGAAAATTTTGATTTTCAGGAACAAGTGACTGCTAGTCAATGTAAACGTTTGATTTGTCCTTTGATTTTAAGTTCGGTAGGGGCTGAAGTAGTCCAAGACGACAAGAAAAAATTCTACCAATGGGATTCTCACATTGTCATCATATTCCGTGGTATGGCAAGCAGGTCGAATTCTGAACATTTGCAAGAACCTGGATGCATCAGCTTTTACCTTTGTTTTTCAGTTATAACCAAACACGTTTAATTCTCTGTCTGCTCCTGTTGTTTTATATTTCTTATTCTGTATTTTCAACGTGTCTATTAGATCTAGATGGATTTCGACGTCTCCTTTTGCCTCGTCCGGTAGCGTAGAAGAAAAAATAATGCCTTTGATAGAAGTAAAAAGCAAATTTATAGGGATATCTGGGCGGCTCAAAGGATCTTCTCAAGTTTTCAGCACTACAGATTTTCATGCTCTCATGTAGGATTCGTTTGGATTGTTTGTTAATTAGGACGTTTTGAAGAAACCCTTTTCCCTGCGTCTAAGCGGTATCTTCCAAACATGCAGTCCTCGAATCACCTTTGGTTTTGAACCGGATGCAACTGTGCCACAATCAAGATGATTTTAATCTATCTCCTAAACCATGTCCTCGTTGTCGAGCGGCTCCTTGGTACACATAATACATCTGTTTCTGCAATTCACTTCAGGTTCGTTTTTGAAAATGTAGTTTCACTATGATTTTTTCGTTCGAAATATAATATTTGTTCCAAAATGTACTTTAATAATAATGTTATTACTGTCAAAATATACTGACAGGAAGATAAAGATGATGTGCACATTTACAGTGAACGTGATACCTGTTTCCAGTTTCTTCGCAAACAGAGATGACAGAATCCTCATACTTTGAAAAGAATGACTTTAAGTTATGGATCTGCTGTGCTTCCCACCACGTTCTACTCAACCATATCGGAATACACGAACAATAAATTTAGTCCTCCATTTAATTCGACAGAATAGCGAGAATACTTGTGCAATCGATTATTGTTGTAAACATCTCTCATTGGAGCCAGATCAGTATATCAACCCGGAATCGAAAACAATACGGGACAAAAAATAACGGACATTATTAAGCTTTCACAAATGTGCATTTAAGGACAATACGCAATTTTGTGATAATCTGTCTATATAGGTTTTATCGAGCTTTTTACAAGGCCTTTCGCCAAACCCAAACTCATAGCCGCTATTGTTTCGAAAAGATGTGAGCATTAAAATAATACCCAACAGGGATTTTCACGGTATAGGTAATTAACTAAGGATTGGATTCTTTTATGGGTTCGTAAATCAGAGAATCATTTTTGTCCAACTGGTCTTGAACTTGTTTGTTCAGGATATCGAAGACGAAAGTGTCTTGACCTTACTTGTTACTGGGGCTTGTGATGGACGATTTCTAAAAAGCGAATTCCCAATGAGCTTCGTGATCCAGTTGCATGGCTTGAGCTAATTGACTGTGAAACAACATATTTTTGGGAAACAAATTCATAGCACTGTCACTCGGTTATGTTAAAGACTATTGGTTATTCATAGTTCGATGGTACTGTACATAGTAAATTTCAAAGAAGGACAGGTAAGAATAATGCAACTACTGAGTAAAATTGTCCACAATTGTTTGTCTCCATGACGCAAATGTAAATTGATAATCACTGCTCCGATGACAAAACACGCCACAAAGATTTGGCAAAAAAGGACGATCTGAGTTTTAGGAACAGGTTCTTCACACTACACTCACAGAACTTGTTAATGTAGATATTGAAGTGAGAAACTCTGAAAACGAAAGGTAACTGTGTTTAACGAAAGGATGGCCAATTCTTTTGATAGTCGATGACTTGTGAAGCAGAAATCCAATAATCAAAACTCCGTGGATAACCTTTCCAACAAACGTTCGCTTCTTCAAGTTGACGTTTGCCCACTTTACGTGTTCCTCATTCGAGAATTTTTCGATATAGCACACGTTGTCTCTTCCTTTTAGTTCACTCGTTGTAACCCAGGGAAGTAAAACATTCCTTTTAACACATCTCGGTTCATACCTTGTAATGAATAGGCAGGACACTTACATCCCTGTACTTGGCCAGTGACACGAAACAACTCGGTTGTCCAGTTAGGTCAGTAACCTTTGTCAAATGCTTGTTTGGGTTTTCCAGTGCAATTCCAATATAGTCATTAAGAGCACTTCTGTTTGGATGGTTGGTGACTTCACACGCAATCGTTCCAACATTATCACCATGATTTTAGGGGTCACTTCTTGGGTGAACATCAGTTGCTTTGATAGTACAATTGATTGGAAGCTTTGATAATACGTCGCAACACTTAGATGTATTTAAGGGTATAAAGTTCTTCAGAACGTTCAACTCCCCTGGCTTTTGTTTCAACAGTTTCACTAATGACAAAATAAATGTATAATGTGTATATTTACAATTGTTTTTGAAAAGCTTGGTTCAGAAATTCGGTGCCTTTGTCTTTTTGCCTTACCTTGTTTTAGAAATCAAAGGAACTACCCAACCTGATTTTGAAAATAGGTCGTTGGCACAAAGCAAATATTTGCAACAGCTATTGTATATTGCCAAATGAGAGACAACCGCTAGCAGCAGTAGAGCTGAACAGACCACTTGGCTGATACCTTATTTATAAAAAATAAAGGTTCCTACAGGGGGTTTAAAAAAAGGTCAATAACATAAACCGAACCTCCTAACTTTTATTATTACCATATAGTTTGAAAAACGGATAATAAATCGTTTGGGTTAGCTCATTTCCGTTACTTTTTGTTGACGTATTTTTTTCTTCAGATTTTTATGCGATTTGTTTACTCGCGGGTCACTCAATTTTTGTCGTTCAGCTCTACTGCTGCTATAAATTAAACAGCCATTATAGATATTATCAATAATGAGTATTGGAGAACCACACTCAGCTAAATTATCTCGAGAGCGACTAGAGGCAATTAAAAAATATCTACCCGTTCGTGATTCTGTTAAGCAACAACTACAATCACGTCAGGAGTCTCAGGTGGAATTTACAGAAGGTACAGAAAAATTATTTAAACCGATTGTCGAACCAACGAAGAAAATTGTTACAGCAACTGAGGCAACACAAAGAGCTCTTGAAACATTACCTGCTGATTTTGCTGGTCGTATTCAAGCTGCTCAACCACCACCACAAGCACCACAAGCAGCTCAACCACAACCACAACCAAAACTTAAAAGACCAAGAACTAAGATAATAGATAAATTTACACCTGAAGGTATTGCTGCTATCAGGGACCCAACCAAATTATTTGATATTGCCGCGTTTGGATATTATGAAAGAAAAAAATATGTAAAACCAGAATATATTAAATCATTAAGCTCTATTAATTGGGTCAAAGACGTATATCGCGTTGCTACTGGTATTCCAGAAGTCAGATCTGATGAAGATGTTGAAAAATTTAATGAATTTGATGATATTGTATATAAACATATAAAAGATACTAAACAAAGCAAACTATTATCACAACCACTACAATCTGAACTATCACCACCATCATCACCTAAACTTAAATTACCATCACCGCAACAACCACTACCACAACTACAACAACCACTACAACAACAAGAGCTACAACAACAACAAGAGCTACAACAACCACTACAGCAACAACAACAACAACAACAAAAACGAGAAAAAAAAACGAAGAACGTTAAGAGAATCATTTCGTCGTCTTCTAAGATCACCAAAAGTATCACCGGAACAAGTTGAAGAGGAAGAAGAAAAAGAATTTCAAGACGCCCCTGGCGCAACTGGAAGTGGTTTAGGAAGTGGTTTAATTACCTGTCCTAATAATATTCTTGCTGATGTTGATCGATTAGAAATTCTCATTGGAGGAAAACGAGCTGGTAATAATTCCCCAGAAATCATTAATGAAGTAGCTGATATTTGTAAACGATTATTTACAGGCGGTATCATGGATATTAATGTATATCGATCCCTCATTAATGAAATCGCCGATGATTATCATAGTGACTAAGTATGTAATTAGTGATAAAATCACTTAATAATAAAATGATCATACACAATACTCGTGGACCTACCATGGTCAGGGTAATAAACTCTCGATTACCGGTATACAAAACGATCTACGGAGATGGACTAGGTGATGTTATTCAGGGTCTGTTTAGGAGGATAGCCCCAAAAGCAATACCGATTGCAAAGCAGCTAGGAATGAAAGCTATTGATGTTGTTCGTGAAAGGGTATAGGCGCTGTTGGTAATCTTGCTAGCAAAGCATTCTCAGCAATTAAAGATAGACTATCACGATTAATACGCAGACCACAAGCGACCCAACCTCAACCTGTGAAATTGGCCAGCACTGAAGTGATGCCAGCAAATGTCAGTAAAATAATAAATCAAGCAGCTAATCAAAAACTAGCGGAGTTAGCTGATATCCCGATGTCGGAAAAGGAAAAAAATATAACCGCTAGTCTGATAGCGGGAAGTGGTCTTCGAGTTAGACGAAGACGATAATAATAAAGATGTTTAAGCGCATATCTGACCCCGCGTTTGACATGGATGCACCAGTTCTCAAAGATGAGTCTGTGCGCGATTATCAGTATTATTCTTATGACGCACGAATTCCAGATCAGCGTGGACGAATCGAACTACAGGTTCAGGATACAAGTAGATATTTCTTACCCGCTGAAGCATTTATCGAAATTGAAGGTGAAATTATAAGGACAAATGATGTCGAATACGTCGCTGATATTAGGGTTGGTTTTGTTAATAATGGTATTATGGCGTTATTTGACAGCGCTACGTACATGATTGACGGAAAAAATATTGAATCAATTCAGAAAGACGTCGAGGTTGCCACAACAATACTAGGCCTTGCAAGATACAGCGACGATTACTCAAGATCAGCTGGTCCATCAATGATGTTTGTCAAGGATACTTCTGACCACCCTGACAGTAGAAATCAGGTTTTTCGACAACCCAATAATCGAGCTGCTCCTCCTGCTGGTGCTGCTGTTGAAGATCTACCTTTTCCAAATCCGGAATTTAACTTAGGATTTGCAGCGCGTCGATCAATGTTAAGAGGTAATAGGAGAAGATTTTCATGTGCAATTCCACTGTCACATATTTTTGGATTCTGTAGAAATGTCAGAAAAGTCATTTTCGGAGCCAAACACACAGTTGTACTTGTACGAAAAGGCGATGATAATGATGCATTATGGAGACCTATTGGTGATGCTGGTAAAGTAATACTAACAAAACTTTCCCTGTGGATGCCAGTGATGACTCCGTCAATATCCGAAGAAGACCGATTGTTATCTTTTATGAGTCAAGGTGGTAAATCAACGTTGTCATGGTTAACAATGACCACAGATGCTGTTCAGAGTGCAATTGATGGTTTATTTACATGGCAGAGAGCTTCTCAGCAAGGTGTTTCTGCACCAAGACACATATTTATTACGTTTCAAAATATTGCACGAGTAAACTCGCAAACACATAGTCATATGATATTTGACCAACTAGGTGTTTCTGAGGTTTCATTAAGGATAAATGGACATCAAGAACCATCCGAGGATATATTACTGAATTTCGATCAAAATCATGTAGCACGTGCATATCATCGTCTTATGTCGTTCATGGGTCGTGATCAAAATATTGATACTGGTTTACAAATATCTCAGTTAGATTTTACAACGCTGTATCCGATTTATTACTTTTCTCTAGAACATTTAGATTTAACCAGACAATCAGTAGTTGATATACACTTCAGAGCTCGTGTAACATTGCCAGTAACACCAGCACCATTAATTCCTAATTATAGAGCAATAGCCGTTATACTCAGCGATAAATCGATGTTACTCGAAGGTGTTGGTGGACGAATGAGAGTTATTGATGCCCCAGTAGAAAATATGTAAATAAACATATAATTAGATCGTTCATAATATTAATAATGTCATATCATCACGTTAGTGTGAGTCTGACTCCTGGTCAGATTAAAAAGCTGCAATCAGCATCAAAAAATAACTGTAGAATAAAAATATCGCTAAAGCGAGAACAGATGACCGGTGCAAATAAACTATCGTTGACCGAGCGTCAGTTCAAAAACTTCAATGATGCTAAAAAATCAAATAAAGGTATAAAACTTAATCTTTCTGCGGGCGCCATCAAAGACATCGCTAAAACGGGTGGTATATTTCCACTTCTTGCAACAATACCAGAATTAATAGCAGCTGCAGCACCAGCTGTTGCAAAGGCAGCTGCGCTAGGTGCTGTTGGAACAGCTGCTGGAATGGCGTTAAAGAAAGCAACCGGACAAGGAATCAAAAAAAAGGGAAGAGGTTTAAGATTACCAGGGACTCCACATTCATGGTACAGAAAGGGTCTAAGATTACCAGGGACAGTTTACTGATATCACCTATGTCCAATTTTGATTTACTTAATGCTGCTAAGCAATTAAAAATAAAAAATTTCAGAGGTGTTTTTATGCGCGATCAATTACCAAAAAAACCAAACAATATTGAAACCGGTATCATTAATCTCGATAAAAACTCTGGACCAGGCACGCATTGGGTCGCATATGCAATTGATCCACGTGGAATTATTTATTTCGATTCGTATGGATTAGCACCACCAAAAGAATTTCTTCATTATGTCAGTAATATTACTGCTCCAATCTGGTATTCAACGCTACCGACACAAAAAATAACTGATCCTCCAATATGCGGTCGTGAAACCCTCGCTGTGCTTGATGCTATATCAAAATCAACAGCACCGCCTCATAAAGTCGTGCACGCGTTCACTACACTACGTCATAACACTTAAGCTGATATCAGTAAATATAATGGTAGATATTTATGGAAGATCTACTCGCAAAGATAAGGAGAAGGTCGATTTATCTAAATATGCAACTCTTGATCAGCTCAGAAATGAAATCGATGATTTATTAAATATCACAAGTGTGGATCGAAATGAAGTCGTCGTTTTTCAGGATAAACAAGGACGATTAAAAACGAGTAACATACAACTACCAGATGTACTTGTACGAATTCCCAACGCGGTTGTTAATAATATTGTTACTTTCACTGATCAAGGTAAAATACAGGATTCCGGTAAATCGGTTAACGATTATGTTAAGAAAACTGGTGATGTATTTACCGATGATATTATTATGTCAAGAAGAAAAATTACATATCTTGGAGATCCAATCGCAGATACAGACGCAGCAACAAAAAAATACGTCGATGATCAAGAATCCAAATACGTGTCGGTGCGCGGTGGTATAATGCGTGCATTTCTCGACATGAATAATAATGGTATTAATAATCTCAGAACACCAGAAACAGATTTTGACGCTGCAACGAAAAAATACGTCGACGATAAGGAAATTCCAATAACGACTTCGTTAACGACAATTAATGATGGAATTGCTGCATTTAGAACTGAATATAATAATCATATACAGACGTTTCTAAATTTTCGTAGAAATGTACACAGATCTATTAATGACTTTTTTGGAACTCCACCAACTGTTATTATTAATCTCGCTGACATTAACACAAAACTCAAAGATATCATTAGTGGCATTCCTAATATTATTCAAAAAACTAATCTCGTTAAAATTCCTCACGGACGAGCTAACAATATCGTGTACACAGTCGCATCAGGAAAAGCAACATGGACACCGGAAAATAACACCCTTAAACATACCGCAGAGGTCACTGGTGTATATAGATTATCTATATTTTGTGCTGAAAAATTTACTATATTTACCACATTTACATGGCGTCATTCAACCGATAGTTTTTCTGGAACTGTATTCATAATATTAAATAAAGATGTCGAGGAAATGTTTATGCTGATAGCGGATGATAAAAAGTTAACCACAGCAGATTATTGGTGGTGTATTGAATTTGTAGCTGAAACTCCTCAATTAGTTACCTAGATAAGTATAATGAATCAGGAGTCATTTATCGACGTTCAACGTCACAGATACACTCAAGTATGTGAGTGTCAAACCAAACTAAAAAATTCATCGACGATTACACGATAAAGGTAAAAAAATATCGTCGTCGTATGGTTGTTATTGATATAATGGTATACTCGGTTTCTGCTGTTATTGCTGGAAGTGGATTATTATTATCAACAATAACGATGACAGCGCCTGCAGTTGTGACAATTATAGTTTCAACGGCAACAACATGTGCAGGTATTTTCAGTATTATCGCTAAGAAAATATCTACATGTACAAATAATAAACTAAACGAGTATATAATGAAATTGCACACAGCAACAGCCGCATACACTAAATTAATTTCGTATATTTCAGCGTATCTCAGTGATGGTAAAATATCCGATGAGGAGTTCGTAACGATAATGAAAACCTACGATGAAGCATTCATAATTGCTAGTGACAATAACGGAAAGATGGAGAATTAAATAATAACGATAATAATAATGTCAGAGTCGCGCGAACTATTACAGCAGATCGTAGCTAATACAACGCCGTCAAAAACTACTATGATATCATTAAGTTCAACCAGTCCTGAATTTAGCGTTAATTTTCCGACTGCAATTCCAGCAAAGGAAATAGCATTAGCGCAATTACGAGTTTATTATAGCTGGCCTAATATTAGGTCAAAACCGTTTGGTGGACAACAACCAAATAATTCACTGGTATTTGCGAATAAAAATAAACCAGATGGAACACCTGACTGGCAGGTTATTGGAATTTCAACGGGCAGTTATCAAATAGAACAGATTAATGATGAATTTCAACGCAGAATTAAATGTATCACAGGGAAAAAAATCTAAAATAGCGATCACTGTTCATGAACCAACATTATCAGCGGTTATTGAAATAAATCCTCCTGACTACCTCGTAGATATTTATCAGAGTTCGATCAGATCAGTGTTAGGATGGCCTGATGTTCCTCCTCCTGACCAAAAATCTAATGGAATTCCAGAACCGACTAAAAATGAATTTCTCACAACAGAAAAGAGATTTATAAAACGTCCAGAATATCGAAATAAATTTCCGTGGGTACCCGCTGATCAATCAGAATATTATCAAGAGCTCTATGGTGAAAAATATATATTAAAAGAGTACACTTATATAAATTTGTTAATAAAGAAATTCACATTAATGAAGAAAATTTAAAATTATGGTCCGACCCAATTAAACTCGAGTATGAACAATCAGTTAATAAACTACGAAATTTAGTTTCTTCTTTATTACAATATTACAGCGAAGATGTAAAACAACAGATAATTGAAACAATAAAACATTTAAACATTATTGTGATAGATTTAAGGCTTATTAATGATATAATTTTACACGCTGTAAGAGAGCGTAGGGGTGTTATAGATTTTGATGATAATTTAAACTGGGATATGATGAAAAATTTGTTTATTAAACATTACAAAATAACAGAAAAAGATTTACAAACATTTATTATACCAGATTTAAATATCGCTGAAATGAAGAAATCATTAAGTGATCTTATTGAAGAATATTATCCGGGAGTAATTGAATCGTGGAAAAAAATAATCCCACTACCGGTTATACTAAAACACAATAACAATCCCTTTGGTGACGGACGTCATATATCGCCGGGCATTGTAAATATAACAACAACAATTGCAGTCAATCTGGTATGTGATGTTATTGAAGGTAGCTATCAGGTAGATCTTTCTAAGTCTAACCACCGCAGTGGCACTGCGGAGCAAGGGTACATATTATTCAGTTTTAGCCCGTTGGTCCCTCCCGGTTCGTTAATTGTATCAGAGCCA
>JAECUM010054511.1:0-28983 GCA_016617855.1 Megalonaias nervosa
TTGATTCCAAATCAACGTAGCTATATGTCAACTCTAACATATGTCAGTGCCTATGAGCTATAGATTTATACTATTATGAGCAAGGTGTGAGGTATTACGTAATATGAGGCACGCTGAAAGCATGTCAAAGCTAACTTGAGTATGTGCTTGGTTTTGGTGTTGTATGGTACAGCAACAAAAGTAGGTTATTTAGTGCTGAAATAATTGGAGTAAATTGCTTTGCTCTTGACACACTGCGGTAGGTTTCGAACCCGCACACTTTCGGGCCCCAGTCCGCAAGCTAACCACCGTGTCACCGCGGCTCTCAAATATATATATATATATATATATATATATATATATATATATATATATATATATATATATATATATATATATATAAGACATAACGAGTAGAAGCGGATTGGATTATATGACATAATGTGTAGAGGTGTATTGAGTAATATGACAGACTGAGAAGAAGTGCATTGGGTAATATCACATAATGAATAGAGGCGTATTTGAGTAATAAGACATAAGAGCAGAAGCGTAATGAGTAATATGGAACAATGAGTAAAAGATTATTCAGTAATATGTCATATGGAGTAGAAGTGTATTGAGAAATATGGCATATTGAGTCGAAGCGTGTTGGGTAATATGACATAATGAGTAGAAGAGTATAAGGTAATATGATATAATGAGTAGAAGCGTATTGGGTAATATGACATAATGAGCAAAAGCGCAATGAGTAATATGACATAATGAGTAGAAGCATAATGGGTAATATGAAATAAGGAATAGAAGCGTATTGCGTAATGTGACATAAGCAGTAGAAGCGTATTGGGTAATGTGACATAAGGAGTAGAAGCGTATTGGGTAATGTGACATAAGGAGTAGAAGTTTATTGGGTAATGTGACATAAGGAGTAGAAATATATTGGGTAATGTGACATAAGGAGTAGGAGCGTATTGGGTAATGTGACATAAGGAGTAGAAGCGTAATGGTAATGTGACATAAGGAGTACAAGTGTATTGGGTGATACGACATAAGGAGTAGAAGTGTACTGAGTAGCAGCATATTGAGTAATATGAAATAATAAGTAGAATCGTATTGGGTAATATGACACAATAAGTAGATACACTTTGGGTAATATGACATAATGAGCAGAAGCGTAATGGGCAATGTCACATAATGAATAGAAGAATATTCAGGAATGTGTCATAAGGAGTAGAAACTTTTAGGGGAAATATGACAAAATGAGCAGAAGCATATTGGGTAATATGAAATAATGAGTAGAAGCGTATTCAGTAATATGTCATAAGGAGTAGAAGCGTATTGAGTAATATAACATAATGAATAGAAGAGTATTCAGTATCATGTCATAAGGAGTAGAAATATTGAGTAATATGACATAATGAGTAGAAGAGTGTTGGTAATATGACATAATGAGTTGAAACTTATTGGGCAATATGGCATAATGAGTAGAAGTGTATTGAGTAATATGGCAGACCGAGCAGAAGTTCATAGGGTAATATGACATAATGAGTAGAAGGGTATTGGGTAATATGGCATAATGAGTAGAAGAGTATTCAGTTATGTGTAATAAGGAGTATAAACGTACAGGGTAATATGAAATAATGAGCAGAAATGTAATAGGTAATATGACATAATGAGTAGAAGTTTATTGAGTAATATGACAGACTGAGTAGAAGTGCATAGGGTAATATGGCATAATGAATAGAGACGTATTTGAGTAATAAGACATAAAGAGCAGAAGCGTATTGGGTAATATGACATAATGAGTGAATGATTATTCAGATATGTGTCATGACATAATGAATTGTGTTGAGTAATATGACATAGTGAATAGAAGCCTACTGAGGGATATGACATCATGAGTAGAAGTGTATTGAGTAATATGACAGATTGAAAAGAAGTGCATTGGTTAATATGAAATAATGAGTAGAAGCGTATTGGGTAATATGAAATAATGAGTAGAAGCACATTGGGTAATATGACATAAGGAGTAGAAGCGTGTTGAGTATTACGACAGACTGAATAGAAGTGCATTCGTTAATATGAAATAATAAGTAGAAGCGTATTGGGTAATATGACATAAGGAGTAGAAGCGTATTGGATAATATGACATAATGAGTAAGTGACTCATTTGCATTATAAAAATATGGCATTTCACTACTCTCCTCGCCACATAAAAATCTGAATTATGTCTGTCGTGCTATTAGCAGTTGTATTATTATAAATGACCCCATTCACTTACAACATACTTTTACTCTCCAAAGCCAAAGTAAAATGACACGTATAAATCAAATCTAGAACAGACCGACCAGTCGTCTGTCCAAACCAGTCGTCCGTGACGTCATAGCCTTTTTGATAGACGACTTCTCATACCAAGTCTACATGTACTACAGCAGTCTTACGTATTTTACTCTATTTTCATCACACTTTAAATTTGATGACAGAGTCTACTACTTATCATCAAAAGCATCTCCTATTATGCAGACATGTAGAGAAAGAACGTGTGACCCTTGAAGCAACTTACTTTCCTCCATGTATGCGTGTCTTCCTTT
Organism: Megalonaias nervosa; assembly: GCA_016617855.1. Lineage (NCBI taxonomy): Eukaryota > Metazoa > Mollusca > Bivalvia > Unionida > Unionidae > Megalonaias > Megalonaias nervosa. The sequence goes on from JAECUM010054511.1 coordinate 2,568, forward strand.
AGTAGTCGCACCGACTTGCAGACATAAGATAAGATAAGCTGGTGAACCTCTATACTGTACTGTTCACGTGACTGTGCACAAATATAACCACATATTTCACTAGAAACGACATTAGTGTCTCTAACAGATCAATTTTGGAATCGAAAACTTTATGGGTCATGAGCATAGTTAGGCATTTGTCTTATGTAAACGCCCTCCCATCCACCCCATCTCATCTCTCATCAATATCATAGAGGAAGTCTGAAATAAAATAAGTACGGATATAATAATGGAAAACCAGATGCAATGAGTTATTTGACCAAAAGTAGACTTTTTCACTCGTCTAATTCGGAAATTTTGAGCAAAAATCACAAGATATGAATGCATCACTGTTAAATGATATCTGCATACTGGAGATAAAGAATAATATTTTACTGAGGCACCGCGGAGTAGGTGTCACAAAACATTTTCTTCGAGGTATCTTTAACACCCCACCCCACCCCACCCCACCCCACCCCACCCACCACCACCATCACCACCACCACCACTACACATACAAACAAGTGTTATTGTCCCAGAATAAAAAACAAAGTCCGATTATAATGCAAACAGTCAATGACTTTTATCTGTAACTGAAAATGACAACGTTACATATTGTTTTATTCTCAATTTTAATTTGGTTGCGCTTCGGTTCATATCGCATATGATCCCTACATTCCGATATCTTTCTGGTCGCGTTTAATACTACTATACTGCCTCCAAGCTTTTTTTGTGTGCTTTATTCTTAGATTTTGGATAGAAATGAAACCTAGCTTAAAACACATGTTTGTCCCGTTGAAAAGCAGACAGGAAACAGACCATTTATGATTAACCTGAAACTCGATGTTGCACTCTAGCCAATTATACTTGATAAGCGCCAGTAGAGTTCTGTAGCTTAAGGGAGTAAACTCTTTAAAGCAAATATGACTCGGAGTGTTATTTTCCTCGCACAGCACTATGCATTTACGTCGTGAACCCTGCAAATCGAATATCCAAAGATAATTTTGCATATAAATCTAAAATTTGTGCATAAGCATGATTTGCATCGCCATATTTTGTGCCATAATTTATTTATACTTTGCCCTTTGCTCCAAAGAAAATATTGGAAAGTTTAGACAATGTCACAAAGGACACTTTAATCATAAAATATTTGACAATTAGGTTCCAAGAGAAAGATGAATCATAGGATGTTACATCCTGAACAAGCTTCAGTTTAAATCTCAATAATTAAGAAATATCGTCTGCAATTAATTATTGTCCATAACGACATTTCTATGGATGAAATGAATGATTTATGAGTTTCCTCTGTAAGTTCATAATCCTTAATAAATATAGACGTCTTGATTCTATTCACTGGATAATAAAGGAAAACAAACTCTCTCTCTCTCTCTCTCTCTCTCTCTCTCTCTCTCTCTCTGACCTTAGATCATTTGACTCCAAATTGACAATGTTTTCGTACACCAAAACTATGTCATCCACGCAGATTAATATGTGTAGATGGTGGATAATTTGAGCAGACACGATATTGGTAACATATGTATGGATGGACACAGTAACATAATACGCTTTGCTTTATGGCATGTATATAATAAAGTGTGCTACGAGTTTATCATATGCGAAATTCGTACAGGACCGCTCTTTTTACCCATTAGATAATTATTGTCTCGAACTTGAATATCTTCCATTTTTTTTTTCACAGACACTGCAACTTCATTTGCATGATTAATCTTTTCGGAATTTATATGTATATATATTTGCAGTGTGATTTCCAGGGGGGTCACGTGACCCCCCACCCCTTGACCAATGCTGCGGGCGCCCATGTCGCTGACTACCCTTCAGTAAAAGTCATGATTGTCAAGCAACTGTCGCATGTTAAATATATGCAGACAAAAAGTCGACACGGAAACATTTCGGTACACCATTCAGAGAAAACCATTCATCCACACGTAATGGTGCCGCTCTGCTGTGCAGTTCATGGTGCTCAACAGGTCAATGTTAGTATGCTCGCATAAAGATTGAAGGCTACTGTTCCAAGCAAACACGTTAACGGCGATACCGAGGTTAGATTATTCCAACTTTTAGAGAACGATCTTTGAAGTCTTATAGGAAATTATGTGTTGTCAAATTAGAGTTCACCTATGTGCTGTTTATATTTCAGAGGCTGGTCGGTGTTTTTGCGCGCAGGATACAGAACGGACAAAATTGCCCATTCGAATCACCGGCTGTCATTGTTTACCACGTTCATCACTGCTCGCGGTGGAATACACGCTCGCGTTGGAATATAATTTGATCAGCAGAAAGTATTGCAAGTGGAAACCTGAACTTGATCATCCATTCATCTGAAAAGAGGCCATCATGAACCTGCTCGGGGGTATTTGTCAAACTTCACAAGGATGGATACAAACCCTTTCTCCATTTCATCATTGAGGGTCTCGGTGTCTTCGATGTTTTTAGATTACAGAAATCTTAAATCCTAACTTTCACACTGCTCCATTTTATCATGCTGGTAATAGATTGTCACCGGTTATGCATGGCAATAGACTATCAACGGGTATACATGGTAGACTAAGAACAAAGTGTAGTACTTTAACCTAATTGGAAGTATTACTCCTCTGGTGCAATAGAGAATGCAAAACACTTTCTTCTAGACTGTTCAAAATATTTAGAGATCATGTTTTATGCACACTCCCTTTTGCTTTCACAATTAAAACTTTATTTTGTTGGCAACCCTATGTTCTCTATAGAAAATAACTTGCAATTTTTTTTTTCTATGCAAAATTCCAATAGAATGACTTACGATTTAAATAATTAATTTAACCCACAAGCTTCTGAATCATATTAATTTAGTTCTTATTCTTTGTTCTGTGTGAGAATCTGTATTTATACTTTTCCTGTATAACATCTTGTACCATCATCCAGATGTATGATTTTATATATTTTGTTACAGCTGGGGAGACAGTGCTCAAATAAGTTCATGCTTTTTACTGAATCCCCATAATCATACGTTTGCATTTGCATTCGAAAAAGTTTCTCAAAATAAATGTGGTTTAAACTAAATAGTTCACGTTGTGTTTCTTCTTCTTTTTCTCTAAATTCTTGTTCATGTCATTTTCCTACTAATTCACCAAATGGAAGTCGCTCCAGCACAGACACAATTAGAATGGGAAACGACTTAGTATAGTTGAGTCACGGCTGTGAACTTGAGTTTTTTCCCTTTACCTATAACTCGGTCCGAATGCGACGCACTCGATTTTGTAACAGTCATACTTCATGCATCAATGCTATGAATCTGTTTTAATGAAAACTAAACACACTTCAGTTGTTATAAAATAATACACAATACCGATCTGTAAAATGTTTGTGACACAACTAAAATAAATCTCCTTATCAATATTTAAAGCTTGGTATAGTTACTGAGTTTCATTTCTTCAAAATTATAAAGAATGCCAGAAATTTAGAGACAGTATAAAACATCAAAATTATTTTTAGGTGCATTTAGGTCAAAAAGTAGTCTTCATCTCTAAACTACAAATACCAAATAAATTAATAACTAAACGAAAAATACTAAATAAATTAATAACTAAACTACAAATACTAAATAAATTAATAACTAAACGAAAAAATGCTAAATAAATTAATAACTAAACTACAAATACTAAATAAATTAATAACTAAACGAAAAATACTAAATACATTCAAGGAAATATGTTAGCAAAGGACGCTATAGACACTTTAAACTCATTAGTTGTACCAGTTGTGTATTTTTTTTAAATGTATTTTTCTATCTGTGACAAAATGAACCCGGTGAAATTGTATGGGTGCAATGCGAAAAACACGATTTTTGACTCCCTAACCCTCCGACACGGTCATGTTTCAACAACGTGATTTTCAATAGCCTTTGTGGGGTGGGTTGGACATGTTTTTACTATCACAATACATGTCTGAAGCATATAGTCTATATAAACAGTAAACAGCCCTGCTTAGAACCCATATAAAACCCCTCGGGGCAGTTTACACAGTTGATTATCATTGACTCGTTTAAAAGGTAAGGCACGATGATGCCTCGGCAGGTCCTTTGAACACTGCTCTGGGAGAGCCCAATATATTAATTTGCATAGGTAAGGCGCGCTGTGTGGAACAACCCAATTCGTTTGAGTTAGGTAGAGCAGGGTTCGATTAAGGCACTTGTAGGCCCTAAGCAATTTTCTTTAATAAAACGATTGGCATTGACTGCCTGTATGTGCAAACACTTTTCACTAACATGTTTTCGTAGAGTCTACTGTGCATATTGGACAATACTGGCCTGAGGTAGAATCATATAAATGCATGTTGAATATTGTTATTGTGGATTTAAAGCCAGTTTTTTTATTTATTTTTTTAATTTTTTTATTTCAGCACATGATAGGCTATATATAGCGGCCTGTATCAATTGTGATGACCCTGGAACAAACCGGGGAAGAACCATCAACCCACGGGAAATTACTGGCAAGCTTATTAACATACCAACATTGGCTGAGCCCTAGACTCAAACCCAGTGATGGCAGTGATCGGTAAAGGCGAGTGCTTTAGATCATTAAGCCACCAGGGGCCACAAATGCGTGTTGAAGAACAGAAGTTTTTACATACCATTGCATTGGATGATAATAGTTTAGACATCATTATTAATTATTGGCAAGTTTGTAATCAGCGGCAATGCTTTGAAGCTGGATTTTCCCCCATATATGAAACGCAAAACACGATTATTTCACTGGCCGGAATAGTGTAATGGTGTGGTTAATTTGTTTTGCGGTAAAATATCGAAATGCAGCACGATTTTTAGCAAAGAATGAATCATCTGCAAAACAAGCAGTGCCCAGCAAAATAAATTAAAGAAGTCCTTGACCCCGGAGTTTGACTGTGAAGCAACAAGGGGGAAGCGTTTTATATTTGGCTCACACTGCAAACAACATACCGACATCTACATTAGTGGTTCCTAAGTGTACAACACCCGTCAAAATTGTAACACCACCTAACATGTTTGCCACTGCCTCGCAACACTACGGACGCAGAAAGATCATTTTCAATGCTGGGAGAAATTCAACAAGCTCTTCGGGGAAGTCTGCCGCTCCGGTGGCTTAAGTAAATTAGAGCGTCCGCCTCGGATGCGAGGGTCGCGAGTTCGAACCCGGGCCGAGTCATACCAAAGACTTATAAAACTGGTATTAGCAGCTGCCTCGCTCAACACTCAGCATTAAGAGGTTAGTGTTGGACTGGTCGGCCTGGTGTGAGGATAATGTGACTGGAAGGGATAAGAACCCCGTTTATTGATGTCTAGCACTGGGGTATCATGTGTGAGGCATGATGCCCCAGTGCTAAACATTAGTATAAACTGCCACACTGCAGACATCGTAGCGACATAAATCAAATTGTTAAAGTTGGATTAGAAATCCAAAACCACACACACACACACACACACACACACACGGGGAAGTTTGAAAAACTTTAGCGTCTAGTTTCAAATGAGTGCCAAGATGAACACGAATAACATTTGCATTCCCTTCATACGTCCCCCGCCCGAACTATCCAGGACTGCAAAGACCGTAGCTAATTAAGGAAATATTCCACTGACCAGTGAATTTTAAAGACAGAAACTTGGTATCTGTTTTTCATTTCACATCTATGTGGTTGTATTTATGTGAGTGTAGGTACATGAGCGTGCATGAGTGTGGTGATGATATAGGACAAAACGTCACTAAGTCTACAAACCATTTTTGGCGGGGTTGGAAAGTATATTAAATGCTTCAGTGAAACATGTAACTTTCTTTGCTTTCAGAAAAATAATCAAATTGGAATTTCCAGTAGTTTTATAAAGGCTAACATGAAAAGATAAATTATTCTCAACCGAACGTCTTTATTTCAGGTCACACACAATGATCCCCCTAGCGACTTCAAAACAAACTTTTTGAGGCCCCTAAAAAACCCCAACACTGTCTGGGAATATAGCAGGTATGCTAAACCCATTCCCTCATTTCACTAAAAGTAAAATACATATGAAATCAATGTAAAAATGCACACAGAATCCTCCAACCGGACAGTTACATTTTTGAAATATAAGCGAAGTTTACACTGAGTCTAAAGAGATAACAGGGTTTCGGATTCGAATATGTTGGCTTGAATAGTTCTGTTAAACAGGGATTTTAACGATCCTTTATATGGTGATATACCTGAAAAGAAAAATAACTAATACTGTAAAAGAAATATGAAGTAAACAAATTCGCTGAGCATAAGGCCCTGCTAAATGGATCTGCAGTACATACAATGTGCAAAGAAGAAGTACTGAGTAATGTGTGTTTGTGATTTAGATTTTTAACGTAGCTTTAACAATTTTTCAGTCATATCGCTACGATGTCGGCAGTGTGACAGTTTATAGTGATGTCTAGCACTGGGGCATCATGCGTAAAGTAACTGAACTGGTGCTTAAAAGTAAAAGTATTTTTTCTTTTACATTCCATCATTTTACTACTACTACTACTACTACTACTACTGTTAAGAACGATCTTTCTTATTCACAGAAAAATAAATACTTATTCAATAAATGTCCTACAATATTATCATTTTTGTCTTTTTAATGTCGCTGTTAAAAGATATCGTGTCTTTTCTTTTCGGTTATAATTATTAATGTTATGAATAGACTGTACTCTATTTATGTCTATACTGCACTGCTCTCTCTCTCTCTCTCTCTCTCTCTCTCTCTCTCTCTCTCTCTCACACACACACACACATACACACACACACACACACACCAAATTATTGGTGAAAAATCAACTGTGTCAAGAATTAGGTCTATGACAGTAAAATATTGATTATTTAAAAATTCTTTTCATAGTGAAGCTGCATACGGAGAGAACGAGTGAGCAAGAGAGAGTGTTTATTTTGTATTCTGAATTAAGCAGTATTAATGACAGTAGACGCAGTTTCTGGTTAAATCAGGTCCCCCAACCCGTGTTGATAATGATGAACGATTTGAAGGGTCTGACCATCACGTCGTCCATTAGTATCAATACAGGTTTGCGGGCGCATCCTCATACGCACCTAATATCACTAGTATATCAGCTTTTCTGGAGCCACTTGGTATTTGTCGATTATGGTCACGAGCAAATTGTTTCAGTTATTGTATCATTGCTGTATTAACAACCGTTGTTGTATTAACAACGGATGGTGAATTAGCATCCAATGATGGAACAGGTTATCCAGTGCAGCGATGGGTCTCAATAATTCAAGTATGGCAGCTTTTCGCATACGGTTTGGTATTTGCATTCCATTCTGTTGTGCGATTTGTTTTAGCTTATGTACAGTCGGCATGATTATGTAAGGAAAAGCCTTCTCTAACTGAGAAGTCCATCAATCACTTGTTTTAATTTTTGTCCTCTACCAAGATCAGAAACTGCAATCGCTTCAATGCCAGGTACTATTTCATTTATTTCCGAACCTGTTTTGTCTGTTTCAGGCTATTTGTGCAACCAAAGGTGCTTGAGCAGTTACATGTGTCTGTGCAATCACGGGTGTGTATTCCAAATTCTGTTTACCGGGTGATAATATTCACGAACAGATCCTTATGGTCGACAAAGATGATTACGTGATTTGACACCGATTCTGCATTATGACAGGGTCGAGAACCGGGGACAGTACTTAACACCGTCAAATGACGTGAAAAAATAATTGAAGCGGAGCAGCAGCTGCGAGATGAAATCACTAAAACAAACGCGTTGATCATGAAATACAAACACGCGTATTTAGTTGTTTATCCTATTTGTGGGCTTGCCGCAGCAACAACCATTGGTCTAGTGTGGTATGTATATTTAATTTAATTGTTTGTTTGTTAGTTTTAACTTTTTAAAATTTCATTACATGCTTTTGTAATGTAGCATTGTATGCTATACTTGACCTTGTTCAAAACTGAGCTCATTTCTACTTGATCTGATTGACTTTTAAAAAAAAAAAATATTTCAGTTTATGTAAACAACTAATAATAGTTCATTATTCTCTATGTGTACAAACTTAATATCTGGATTTTTATTCAGGTAAACAAGAATGAGTAAATATGTTGATTTGGGTCAGGGTTTAGGAGTTTCCTAAGTGAATTTTACAGGTTATTGTGTTGTAATAAAAACAAGGCTCATTAGATCATTCAAGAAGGTTATTTTCCATTAGGTAATGTTTTTTTTCAGAAAATGCTAACTGTGACCTGAGGTCATATAGAGAACTATATATTCTTGTGATCGTGAGGATTTGGTCATTCGTGCTTTAACATCTAGCACCTTCAAGTGGTATGATGTTGTGACCTGTTTGGACTGAATTTTATTTACTTCAAATTATTGAACTCAAGTGATTATTTTCTCTGGAAATACAAAAGTGCTGTGGTGATACAGTTCTTGGATAAAGACATTCACTGGAATTTATAGTACATTCAAACCTGGAATTATATTACTGTGAGCCAACAAAAAGACTGATGACACATCAACACTCCATAAGCTATAACAGACACGTCATCGCCTTCAGTTTTGGATCTCTTCGGGACTTGTACTGAGTTTTATTTAGGACTTTATATTATTAGGACTTATGTCTGTCATTCTTGGATTATTTTCGGATTTAATTCGCAATACCGTAAGTTCTTTTCTCATTTTCACTTTGTATTCTAGGGAAATAAATTATTTGTTAAATGTTACAAAGCTTGTTGTCTTTCACTCTTTTCTGTTACTTATTTTAAGCGCACAGACTTGTAACAAGTGCGAATGGACTCACAGCAACAAACACCATCGTAAGTACACCAAATGGACTTAATGGCTGGGTTATATTAATAGTAACCCGTGTCTCTGGTGGTGATAGTAAATTAATTTCGATGCGATTACATTCACGAGTACGTATCTATTCAGAACTGCTTGCAGCGGCCTGGAGACAACGTTGGCGGAAACAGAAAGTCACAGACAACTCCCAGCACAAATAAGAAAACCGTGTTGTTGCGGATTTACAAACAATAAGTCGAATAAAAACAATTTGTGTTAAACGGTTTTGCTCTGCGTCACTGTGCGACTCCGGTTGCATGTTTGGGCCACTTCCCTTTCGTAGGTTATTAATGCTTATAACCCACCGGTTGCACAATGTGTGTGGTTTGGTTGCTAAAATGAGCAAAAGTCATAGGGGATAGAGGTTGTGGCGCTTATAGAATCAACAAAGTCCAAAACGCTTACTTAGCTTCTACTACTTGTGGCAGAAAATTTAGAAAAGTAGGGTGGTTGTTATGCTACCGCAGAAGGAAAAAGGGGCGTCAACGAGTTGAAAACGGTATAAATAAGCAATTAATGCCCTTACATTATGTGGCAATCTAGTATGAATAATACATAACACTAGTTGAGGAAAACTATACATTTTACTACATTCGATATTTGGACATAAACGCTTTTTGAAACTAACGTAACTCATGCTACATTGTATATTCTTTACAAAATTGCTGCACAGGTTCACTTTTGAGGGAATAAAAGTCGATTTAGTAGAATTTAACCTAAAATTGCAAGTGACAATATTACTGGAATGACGAAAGGTAAAATTTATTTGTTCGGACACGGGGTGGTTGTGGGGAGTAATTCTATAGCTTAGTCCGGAGCTGGCCTCTTTTTAATTTTGTAGTGTTAATAATTTTTGATTCTTTCCTCTAGATTTCAAACTTTTCCAAACAGTTTTAAAATAAAGAGATTCTCTGCTTGTGCATTTCTGAAGATTGTTGACTAGTTCTTAACGCTTCTAACTGTAGTTGTTCAACGGTTTCATCCGAATCTATAAACAAACATTGATTTCAGACAACAAAAACATATTACAAAACGGATAGAAGCTGCATACCATTAAATAAAATTTACCTGCTACGTCGATGATTAAAATACAGTAATAATCTTGAAACATTCTTTCGAAATGAATTCCCTAATCTATGAGGAAATTTTAAGGATCTCCTCAAATGTGATGAATTCCTCAACTGTACTTTTCAAGACTAAAAAGGTTACCGTGTGTTACACTTGAAAATAAGTCTTTTGTATTTTCCACTATTTCTACACGAGACAAAAATATTGATATTGTTTAAGTATCGTAAAGAAGATAATAAAACATCTCAATCTAAGAAGGCGAAATGAGAATTTTAGTGGACTAGGATCTGACTTCAATTAACGGGGGTTTTACAGTATACTTGCCATTTATTCTGCATTCAATGATGCCCTATTGCACATAAAACTCAATGTATCTACCTGGTTGATTCCTTTAATATCAGACAGAAGATGTCATGTTTCTGTTGTAATGATCTGGCGATTTGTTGCTTGTTGTGCATGCACCATTTTGGTTCGTAGTGATTGCGCAAACGTACACATGTACTCTCAAACGAAAAAATCAACAAAGAAAGGTTATTATTTCATTTTAAGAATGTTAGGTTTGGAAGCCTGGAAACACTATTAAGATACCTCTTCAAATTAATAAGAGATGTCTACAATTAAATTAAAGACGTATCTATTTCAGTTAAATATGTCTACAATTTAATTAGAGATATATATATATATATATATATATATATATATATATATATATATATATATATATATATATATATATATATATATATATATATATATATAGTTTTCTGATCTCACACGTAAAGGGAAGTTTCTCAACTTTGCCAATCCTAACTACCCGCAGAGAACGAAAATACAGAATGTCATCGTATACGTATAAATCTTTACACTTTCTTCTGAAATTTCTCGACTTGTCTTTCTGTTTTCTAATGGACTTAGGATATACGTTGTGCAAATCAAGGATATCCTTTGTGTAAAACAAAGTTCCTAACACCACAATATTCTACGTGATCCATGTTAAAAAAATGAGGCAGCAGGATACGTATCAAGTATTTATACTTAGATTTTCTTTGATGTTGCCAGAAGTCAGCCTTACACGACGTTTCAGATTTTCTAAATGAAAGTCGCTATAACTTTTGATATATGTTAATTAGCTCGTGAGTATTGAAATTGTGCAATAAAACTTTGCAAACAGTACTACCAGTAATGCGATTGTGTTAGGGGAGTGCGGTTTGCTTCAGAATATTTCTTTGTTATAACGCTAATACCACCTCTGATACCTTTTTCGATAAAATTGAACATATCAACGTCAGTCAGTAATTCTAACTTTACTTTACTAAACTTTAACAGAGCATCCCAAGATAACCCAGGGGAAGAGTAATACCAGCAAGGATCAAGTCCGTAATTGTTATAGCTCACTTTTCGAAAACTTTCAAATACGTCCGCCAGCAATAACACGTCAGTTTTCAGATACAAATCATGATAATCGCCAAACGTCTTACAATCAAATTCTTTCCAAGTATCTTGTGCGCACTTATACTCGCTATCAGTTATGTTTTCATTTTTTAGTTGCGAATAAAATTTGTCTTTATCAGGTAAAGAAATTTCATCAAATTTACTCCAGTCTTCGAGATACTCGTACGGAAATACTCCTTTTTTAGTCAATAGATTAAATTTATCTCCAAAACAGTCTCGTAGGTTATTAAACTCACTACAACCTTTTACCAGCTCATCTAACGATGCTGCCATAAACTGAAAGCTGTCAATAAAACGCAACTTACCTAAAGTAACTGACATATACTTTTCAAAATTATTCGGAATACACTTGATTACGTTATTGAGTTTTAAACAAGATTTTATTTCAGGATCACCAAAAGCTTCTACTATAATATGACTGTCATATCCTCTGAAATTGTGAAGAACAACTGGAATAAAATCTGGAGCATGAAACTTTAAATTACATTTATCATGAGCCGCTCCACGATACTGTCCTGTTAGATGACAATGGTCACGTACTTTTTTATTATCAGAAACGTCAAAAGCTTTTTCACAAATATGACAAAATTCCGCTTGCTCGTGATCGGATTCTTGTTGAGATGTCAGTTTTGTCATTGGAGTTATTCTTTTTAAACGATTAAATATATCATCAACTTCGCTAATTAACTGCTTGAGAAGCCAAACAGCTGGATTTTTACCGCGATATAATTTGATTGGTTTGGATAAGCTCGAATCAGCACAGCAAACTATTTTGTACGCCACTCCACATGGAACATGATTTTGAGTTTTTCTTGTACTCGATTGGTCAGGATTATTTTCTACGCCAAGTACAGGCTGAAGTAAACACTCGAAATCAGCATATATAACGAAAGGAATTTTTAGTTTGTGATTATGATTGACAAACCGTAATAAACTATTTTCTTTGGACGGCATTGTTATTCGTTGTACGTCACTACAGTACTGCAAATGCTTTTGTAATATTTCATTGTCTGTACAACCGTGCAAGCAGCGATAACAGAAAAACTTTTTATTGTTTTGTTTACTATACTGCCTGCCAACGAGTCCATTAAAGTTTTTAATCCAAACGTAATGATTCTTATAAAACAGCAAGTTTATTGTCGATTGTGAAGCTTTTTCTGAAATATATCTCGGATAGACGTTTTCTTTTCATCTAGTCCGAAAACATTTATTGAAACATTATTTTGCTTTTCAAACTTTCGTATTTGATTTTCTGTAACTGGAAAGTCGATGCCATTAAAATTTAATTTTGATACGTGACTAAAATACTTGTCAACGCGATCAGCATTTTGTTCTGCTGGAAATAGCGCAGAAAGAATAGCCCACTGAAAACATCTGTTATCAACGTTCTTTACGTTTATACAGCATTTTTTATTTTTTATTTTTTGTGGTAGGTCAGTATACGAACTACCGCGTAATACGTTATATTTTATTGTGTGAAATAAAATTTCAGTAATAATTTCAAACTTTCAACCCGAACCCGATTAGGTAAATTCTTCTATAATTTTCCAAATTTCCTGGTGTATTTCATCAGGTAGTGATGAAAGATTAGTTCCAAGCAAAACACGCCTTGATTTTGCGTTAATGTAAGGGTCTGCAATTTTCTCGTCTGACCCAAGTAGCTTTGAAAATATAACGTGATATTGCACTAATATTCTCAGACCCTTATGTTTTTCAAGTTCACGTTTTACAGTTGGCTCTAGCAAATGATAGAGATTTGTTGCAGTGAAATAACCGATAACTGTTGTCAAATCCTGTAAAAGCAGTCGCTATTTTTTTCAGGTTCTCCCATAATGCTCTTTTTGGCTATATCACGTAATTTCAGCATTGTTATATATAGTGTAATATTATATCTCTAATTGTTTGTTCGATCGATAACTCACCGCACGCCAGTTGAAAAATCAATTAGAGATATAAAATCCTTATAGTATAATAAAACAAAATATGACAAACGCAAACGAGCAAGAGTATTATTACGTTCACCTCAAGTACAACTTGTACGCTGGTAATGCACTTGGATCGGCTATTAACATAAAATCTCAATCTACTAGTATTACTACTAATACTATTACTACTACTACTACTAATGTTAAAAACGATCTTTCTTATTCACAGAAAAATAAATACTTATTCAATAAATGTCCTACAATATTATCATTAAACATAAAATCTCAAAAATCTGTTGGTAAAGCAACGCCAGCAGGTTATAAGATTAGCGTTAAAGGTGATAATGCTGAGAGAACGGAAATATTAAAGAAAGATTTTATTTACACTTTGTTCTATGACGAAATTCCAGACGAGTATATCATGTTAACGGTCACTGATGACAATATTGAAAACTTATCTTTACAAAACGAATTTCAGCCGCATCCGGTATTTGATTTATACGAGGCAAATGATAAGGGAATTATTCGAAGAAGAAAAACTAAAAAAGTTGTTGGTTTTATAAATAATATGGGGTATCTCACGGTAACTGTCAGAGGAACATTAACCGATCAAGTTAGTTATCTTAGCCATCGTTTTGTTTACGAGACGTTTAACGGACCTATACCTAATGGTTTGGTTATTAATCACATCAATAACGTAAAGACTGACAATCGAATGGAAAATTTAGAACTAGTTACCCAGCAGGAAAATGTGAGAAAAGGACGAGGTGGTGGTATTAATTTTAGATGTCCGGTAAAACCTGTTGTTTCATTTAATCTCGAAGCAGATGAGGAAATCAAATTTCCTTCAATCTCATCTGCTGTTTAATACTACAAGTTAAATCCCAGGGTAGTAAAATTTGTTGCCGATAGAATAATAAGATCAGCTTTTTCAAGCGAATACGATGCTTAGATTATCTTTAGATACGATGATTAAATATATTTGCTAGCTCCTTTTTGGTTAAGCAATTATGAGCAAACGCTATAATATCATCTTCATCAAATTTCAGCGTCATTATTGCGCTATCGTTAAGTTTATTTCTTTCTGCTGCTGTTAGCAATATCCTATCATTTTCGCCTTGCGTAACAATAACATCGACAGAATAAGAATTATACCCTAACAGACATTTTCTCACTGCTTCAGCTAGTTCGTTATAATTTAATATATTAACTTTGTGGTGATATTTTACCTCGTTAGTCATTTTATAACAATAAATTAGATAAAATTATATTATAATATGAACTTCATGAAAAGACTTGCTGATATATATTCGGAAGATACAATCGCAAGTGATACAATCACTAACGACAAAGTCGCAGACAATATTACAATCACTAACGATATAATAGACAAATTTGCTAGCTATAGCGAAGATGATATTTTATTTAATAATGACGATGAAGATGAGATAGTCGCCGTCTCCGACAGAAAAAATTACAGCAGACCGACAACTGGACGATATAATGTTAAGTATCACATTGCTAAAAAATAATAAAATTTAATTTTACTGTTGCCGAACAACAAATATTTTGGCAGCTTATCAAACCGTTTTTAAATCTAAAAATAACTGGCCAGCAAAGGAGCATAAAATACGATTTTATTTTTGCTAAAATATTCAATTTAATGCCAGTTGATGATGCAAGAAAATTACATTTAATTTCGTTATGTAAAACTATCAAATGTAAATCCGTACTTGTGAAATACGAACAAATTTATAATAACATTATTGGATCGACTTAGTTGGTATCCAACTATTAAATTTATCGCTATACCCGCGCCACTTAACTAAACTTTTATTGCCTTTTTTCCTAATAACTTTTTCGATAACGAAAACATCTTGTTCAGTTTTCTGAAGTTCCTGCTCGTAAAAACTGCCAGTTATAGGTTCACCTAATAAATCTTTTAACGAGTATGTTATAGGTATTGTTAAAAGTACTTTATCAACAACAAATACTTCTTCGCTCCAGTTTGGAGTAAATCCTTTTTCAAATTTTTTTTCGTTAAAGAAATTCTAACTTTATCACCAACTTTAAATTTATGTCTGCGGTACATGTTTTCATTTGCTAATATTGGATTTTTAATTGCGTCGTTTGGCGACATTTTGGTGGTTCGGTGCTTCGTGTTATTATATTCATCAACAATGTTTTGTAAATTGTTAATTTATTTACTCGCATTTTTAGCTGTCAAATATTTGTGTATTTTTTCGTTTAGTGTTGGATTAAATCGCTCGACGACAACGCTTTTACCCTCGTTCTCTGTAACATACTTTTTGATATTATTTTGTTCCAAAAACCGCTCAAATATTTTATTAAAAAATTCTGCTCCGTGATCGGTCCAGATTCTATTTGGTTTTCTTTCTGTAGTTGTTATTATTTGTTCTAACGCGTCAGTTATTGACGTTCCTGTCTTGTCTGAAACTGGAACACTAAAAGCATATTTGCTAAATATATCTATGACATTAAACAAGTGTCTCTTATTATCGTTAAACTGAGCTAGATTTGACACATCAACTAAATCTATTGCCCAGATATCATCAACGGCATTTGCGACAACTTTACGTCGCGGAAACTTTTTATTTTAGGTTTATGTAGTTCAGTTGCAAGATCATCATACAATTCCTTTCCGAGTCCTAATTTATATTTTGCTCCAATAAAACCCAGCACCAGCCTTCTATCAAAACGTTCTCGCATATTTGTCGGTTTCATATCACGAAGTTCGTCTAACATTACTTTATCACAACCAGCCTTATCTTGCTCGTTGTCCCGGTAGCAGATATCATGGCGCATTGCTATCTCATCAACTTGATTGTAAGGCTCTTGTACTGGCAGCGGATTATCATTTTCATCTAGTTGTTTATCAAGAGGATTATAAGGTCCAGTATATTTATGGCCTGGCAATGTCCAGACTTCTTTTGGTTTTGGCAATTTGCCAGTTACTTTATGTATGTCTATACCTGTTCCTATTATTTCTCTGTTGTTGCATTGTTGACAGTATGTGACAATTTTATTTTGCTCAAGACATAAATCTCTATCACAATCACACTTGCATCTCATTCTATTAATTAGTCGTCTACTAAAATAACGTCAGGGCAACCAGCTCCCAACGACTTTATCGCTGGGGATAATTTCTTTAAAAACATACTTTTTCTTTTTCCACAAATTGCGCAAAGACTTTTCAGCATCGTCCTGTTGTTCTTTGTTTTTTCTGTTGTTTCATTGATATTTTCTGTTTTAGTTTTACATTTGAGACAATATGTTGACATTATATGTTTGTAAGTTAAGATAAAATTAATTGCAATCTCATCATTAGCGTGAGAAGGTTGCTTGTCAAACTGTAAAATAAAATTTAAAAAATTAAATTTAGGCTGGGACATTTGTTTAATGAACATTATACAATAATATCCACAAGCAGAAGTTCCAACAGGTTGAAGTTGATTGGACGAATAATATATTATTTTATATTTTTTGTTTATATATTTTTTTATTGCGTCGCTCGGAGGAAGTCCAAACGAGTCAAAATAATTGTTATTATAAACTGCTACCCAATGTGTACCAGATTCGTCATTGAAACCTTGTATATTTATCATGCAGGAACCACCTGTGATGTTAGTAAGTTCATCCTTAGAATAAACTCCGTGGAAATTGTTTACTTGTGTTAGCTTATTAAGTATATCAAAGTTACTTAGCGGGGGGGGGGGCCGTGTTCCTGGCAATGTTAGTCCACGTCCGATTCCTAGTAGGCCCGGAAGAATACTTCCCGCTAATCCCGCTATAAGTAAAGGAAGAAATCCTCCTTGGTTTGTTCGAGGACGCTTTGTTTTCCTTTTTCGACTATTTGTTTTTCGTTGTGGCATTATATTTATCAGTCACATAAAATTTATTTTTAGACTATTTTCTTTATACCACTGCCAACAATACCACGACCTTCAACTGCTTTTTTCGTTGCGCCAGATATTGCTCCAGACGCTGCTGCTAGTCCTAATGTACCTAACACCGGCAAAATTTTAGGTAATAACGTTCTGGCTATCCCTGATAATGCCGGACCAAAGAAACCACCTTGTTTTGCCATCGCTGTTATTTGTGCGGCAAACTTAAATTTAAAACAAAAGGTTTTTTACGATCGTACCTGTTTACTTGTTTTTTGGTTAACATTAATTTTGTTAAAATACCCTTGGAAATGTCAGGGTTGATTTTTAATGATACCTGCCTCTGCTTTGCAACAGCAGCTGCTAATTTTTTAACTTGACCATCAGTCAAATATATTTCTTTTACAATATATTTTGTCATCTTGTATTAAAGTTACAGATTAAACACAAAGTTTGTTTAAACTTGCAAAATTACTAGTAATTTTTAAACTTGTACTGTCATTTTACCTCCAACAGAATCAATCGTAATAAATCTGTCGCTGATCACTAGCGAGTACACGTACAGCTGCTCTACTGGAGCTGCTCATAATGTCCAAGTAATTTCAATATCAGCTGTTGAGTCGACACCTCGAAAGTTATGTTTGCTAACATCAAAATAAAATATCGGATAAAGTGTACGAAATTCCTCTACTGATATCTGAGATCCATCTCCAACGTCCTGATATTTTTGTATTGCATCGAGCAGGTACATGTAAGGTCGAGCAATATTTTTATTAGCGTCATCAGCAAAATTACATTCTATTGCTCGTTCTGGATATTGCTTAGAATTTAGTCTAGCATGTATTCGCCTAACATCAGCGTTATCAAATATCGCATTATTTTGTTGTTGGTTACCACGTCGCGCTTGCCGCTGTAATACAACAAATAATTACCTCGGCAGTTGTTCACTTGATGTTGTTATAACTCGACATGTGTAGTCGGTAGTATTTGGAACTGCTGTTTGATATATTTTATGTTGTTGAAAATAAATTCTGTTTGTATGTTTATCGAGTATACTGTTTAAATCTGACATTTTATCGATTGACGGAGTTATTCGTGGCATCCATAGCGCAAGTTTGTTTATGATAAACTGTACATCAGCTCCGCCTGACCTAAACAGGCAGTCCTTTTGTTCTGCTCGATCTAAAATAAGTGTATGTTTAACTCCACGAAATACTTTGTTGTAATCGCGACAAAAGCCAAATATTGTACTTAACGGCAGCATCATTGTAATTTGACGTGATCCTTCTGCAAGTGCCTTTCTTCTGGTATAGACTTCATTGTAACGTATATTTCTTCTGTTATAAGCAATTATGTTATTAGTATGTTCTAACATTACAGTGCCGTCTGCAGCTGCATCTACTTGATTTACGCCAAGATTATTACAAGCAGCATTAATTGAAAGTCTTGTAGCGTCTGCGTTAGCGTCTGCAGCTGGTGCGGCTATACCTAGCGAAGCAGCATTAACAATAAGAAAATTTCTTACATTTGCAGCATTTGCAGCGGCATCAGCTCCAGCAGCTATAATAGGTGTTAATCCTAATAAAATTTCAACTGATGCAACAACACTTGCACCACCAGTTCCAGTATCTTTAAACCACATCATATTAGTTGCAGTTGATCTTGAATAATCAACGGAAAACGAAATAATATTTAATTGTACTTGCAACTTGCAGGTGACTTGAAATATCCTCAACAGTTTGATTGGCCAGTTGATATCGAGCACTTTTGAATAAGCACCAACCATTATTTATAAGAGCTACTTCTGTTCCAGCTGCAATTGCAACAGGTGGATTGGCCACTGTCATAATCTGACCGCGAACTTCTAATATTGCTTTGTGTGGTAGTAGAAATACATCTTCGTCTCGAGTATTAAATGTTCTAATACCAGCTTTATTTGGTTCATTAGAATTTTCAGCGAGATACTTAACATACTCAAATTCTGTTACAGTGTCATCGGTGTCATAAGTTTCTGCTAAATCGAGATAATTTTTAACAGACATTTTTTATTTATTAGATTATATAAAATTTTATTGCGGCGCTGTTACTTTAGATATTATTTTTTGTATAATCTGCTCGCCCTTTGGTGATAAAAGTTTTTTTGTTGTTGTTATCATAGCACGTTGAGTTTCTTTTGTTGGAGCGATTTCTGATATAACTTGTTTTATCTCAGATGTTTTATTTTATCAGCTATTTTTTGTCCCACCGCAGTTCCAGCAGCAGATGCGGCTCCAGTTGCAAAAGCTTTACCTGCGTCAAGTGCAATTGGTGCAACTTTACGCGCGATTCCCGGAGCATTTTCAATAACTTTAGTAAATATATTTCCAAAAAATCCTCCAACTATTTTTCTTCGATAAAATTTTTTTCTCTGTTTCATTATATCAAGGGGTTGTATAAAACTACGCAACGCGTAAGTGTAAATAATAAGTAACAACCTCGTTATTCAGATCCAGCTGTCGTCCAGATTGATCTGTCAACTGCATATTTATTGTTGTTTTTTGATTTTCAACATTTAGCGGATAATAAATAACTTGCCGTGGACTAATTTGCATGAGCGAGCCCGGTGGAACTTCTGGCGAGAAACTATATATCGTTTGTTCTTTACTACCTTGGGCTGAGTAAGATCCAGAAGCAATAGAGCAATTTATTAATATTGTGTTTACGTCAGTTATATTTACCGGCAGTTCACCATCAAATGTTAAAGCTTGTTCTGTGGTTGATTCATATTGCTTGTGAGTAAATCCAATCAGCGATGCTATGCTTGTTGATGATGAAAAATCTGTTATCAAATTATTTTTTAATGCTATTCTAGCGCGTAATGTGTTATAGTTTGGTGTTAGCTCAAAATTGTCTGAACCTCCTCCATTTTTCGTTATTAATTCGGGTATCGTCTTATTTAAATCAGTTACGTTGTAGGCTCCTTGCGGAATTTTAACCGATTTCCACGTAGGTCTTGGAGCTGGAGTTAAAGTAAAATCAAATTTATCGTTTACACCAGTTTTTACGTTAGCCATGGAATGCCAACACGTACATGAAATTAGTCCAATTTCATACTTTTTTTCAGTATCAAGTTGTATTGGCGGAATATAATTTACTGAAAAATTTGCACTATCTTTCGCAGCTGTACTAGAGTCTAGTAATAATGTTGTTGACATTGTTATTTATTATATTTTTACAAAATTAAGTCGCGGTGTTAAGTTTCGTATTCGTCAGATGTTAATAAATTTTCTGATCTTAGAGGACCTAATATATCAATAATTTCATTATCAATTTCAACACTAATATTACCAGCTTCTTTTGATGATATCAACAGCATTAATCTGCCTATCATTTCAGCAGTTGATGTAAATATTTTTGCATCGGTTCCGGTTTTTTCTTTTTCTTCTGGTAATCTTTTATCTCGACTATGTTCATAGTGATCGAATAATCTTTTAAAATTCCAACTTTTATTATAACCTCCTGGTTTAGTTCTGTACCGGTGTGCTGTTCTATACAAAGTCTCAGCAATAATTCCGTCTCTTATTGCATCTAACAGAGGTAATATTTCTTCTTCTTCTCCAGCATTTTTAATTTCTTCATCAGCTTTCAAAAATCATCGTATACTTTTTGTAAAATACCCATCAGTTTTTTGTAATCATCTTCTGGCCAATTTCTAATGTTTTTAAGATCGTTTAGATTTTCTTTTGTCAAATATTTTTCAATAAATTCATTATACTCAGCATCACCTATTTTTTTCCAAGCTTGTTTTCTGTAAAATTTTATAGATTCTTTAACAGGCAATATTTTTATCATACTTTCTTGGATCATTTTTTGTTGCTCTGACATATCTTCTATCATCTTTTTTATCTCAGTTGGATTAACTGTCATTCTTGTTATCGCATGTTGAAGTGCAAGAGGATTGTTCATTAACTTGTCAAATTCAGCTTGTCGTGCAACGGGATCAGCAATATTTCTTACAAGTTCGTTTACAATTTTTATGGTTTCTTCTTTTGGGTTTTCCCCGAGTAAACCTAACAAACCTTTTTCCTGTTGTTGCTTAAGTTCTTCTTCTGACAGTGGTTTAGTTTCAGGTTGTTTCCCAAGTAGTGCTTCAGTAACTGGTTTGAGAATCGTAGCTGTTGTTTCTGCAGCAGTTACTTGTCCACGTCGTGCTTGCTGCACTTTTTGCTTAAATGCTGCTTGAGATTGAGCAAGTTTTTTTTTAAGATCTTCTATATGTTTTCTGTATTTTACTCGTTTGTCCATAATTATTATATATAAATTTTATAAAATTAAGACTATCGAAAACGAAAACTTACTGCAAGTAACTGTCAATACAACAGTGAAACATTTTAGTTGGATCATGTGTAAGTTTATCAAATAAGAAAAAGTTATACTTATCTTTTGTAGCTTTATGATATAATTCAATAAATTTATCTTTTGTTACGTCACCACATTGCTCGTTTGCAATATTTCTAACGTCAACATTGTCCAGTCCCGGAAATAATATAAAACAACCAGTATTTCGCCGAATAAATCTATCAACATTATAAAAGCCTTGAGCTAAATAAACAGAATTACATTTTTTATTTCGAGACAGTGAAAAATACGATCTTATTTCGTTCATTTCTACATTGTTTAGCGGAATATCGTCAAAAACTACTTTGTTATGTTCATCTGAGTCGAGTTGATTAACTGGAACAAGATCTTCTGGTTGTTTGATAATGAAAAAATCTTCGCCAGCCTCAAGATCATCACGAAGTTTATTATTATATTTGCTTAGTAGCTCGTACTTATCTTGCTGCGGATTAATTGTATAAATATAAACTCGATCGAAATTAAAATTATCACCAAGAAGTAAATTCATAAACAAATTTGTTTTTCCCGATCCAGTTCGCTCAACAATAAGATAATGACGATCTGGAAGTTCGTTGTTATGTTTATGCTTCACCAACCGCTCTGTATCAAAATTTAATATCGACGATTTTGCCATTGTTTGTTATATAATTTTATGTTATATTAAACTGACTAATGTTGACAATTTTATGTAGGACAATAAATAATGAGCTACTATACAAAATTTGGAACATTGATAGGAGATTCATCAGCTGTAAGTACAACTACAACAATAACAGACGGCAAGATTGATTTATCAGGTTACCTGAAAAGATCCGGTGGCACAATGACAGGAAACCTGTTTATGTCAAATCAACGAGTATTAGGTTTAGAAACAGCGTATCCACCAATAAATGTTAATAACACACAAGCTGTCAGTTATGCACAACTAAAATCTGTTGATGACAACAAGTTGTCGTTGACAGGAGGAACTTTAAGCGGTAATTTAGATATATCAGAAAAAAAATAATAAATTTGGAGACCAGGTATCCACCAGCAAACTTAAATTATACACAAGCGGTAAGTTATGCACAGTTGAGATATATGGATGATAACAAACTTGATAAAATCGGTGGAACGGTTATAGGTAATATCAACAAGTCAGGAAAAAAAATAATAAATTTAGAGACTGCATATCCGCCAGAAAACTTGAATCAAACGCAAGCTGTACGTTATGAGCAGCTAAAATATGTTGACGATAATAAACTTAACAAAGCCGGCGATACAACGACAGGTAACCTGTTTATGTCAAATTCAAAAATAACTGGATTACCGACAACCTCACCACCAGCTAATGATGCTGATGATGTTAGTTATGATCAGTTGAAAGAAGAACTTGCCCCATACTTTAAAAAATTTGGTGGACCAATGTCAGGCAATATAAACATGAGAAATAATAAAATAACTACGACATAAGTTCCAGTTAGCCCTAATGATCTGACAAATAAAGCATATGTTGATAGTCTGTCTAGTGGTATAAAACGAATTAAAAACAATGTTGGATATATTCCAATGCTTTATAAAGCAACTGACAATAGAGTTGGGTTTGAGGTAAGCGCATCAGCATATTATCTTGAAAATTATCCTTATTACGCTTTCTCTGATAGACATGAGTGGACGATTAACGGAGAAGTTGAAAATTTTTGGATCAAAATTAAATGTCCCAATGCAGTTGCTATTTGGCAATTTCATTTGCGCGGTCGATTAAACTCTGGTGTTGGCTGAATTTATAATTGGCGATTGGAAGGATCAAATGACAATATCAACTGGACAACATTGTATAGCACAACAGACACTTACATTTCAACAACACAATATTTTACGATTCCGGCAGAAAACACTGTTAACAAGTACTTATATTTTCGAGTTAATGTTTTAGCTGCTGAACATCCATTTCCAGGACTGACAGCATTTCAAATATATACACTTGATGATCAAATTTAATCTAGTGTTATAAAATAATGTCAGAACCACCAATTATAACCATTGCAAGAGAATGTTATGATAATATTTTAAACCCCAACAAAGATGTTGGAGCCGTTAATGAAATAGTAAAATTAATCCAAAGTTTGAAAAAACTTAACATCGAATCATTGAACAATCCAACATTGCCAGTAAATTTTGCTAATTTTGTTCGCGTTGTGCATATGCGAGGACCACAACTGAAACAAGCAATTGAAAACTTTGATATTATAAGTAGATATTGTCATCCTGAAGATTGTCTAGAAGAACAAAAGCAAGTTGAAATTATATTTTAAAAAATATTACTCAAGCTTGGTTGGTATAACAGATTTGATAATAAAATCAGATTTAATAAAAGCACGAGTTTATAGTGGAAGAACACTAGAAGAAAGACGAATAAACGAAAATCATACTCGTCTTGACAAACTAGCGGGAAAAAAAATGAGAATAAAAAGATACAAAAAGTTATATGATAGTTTTTCAAAACGAGGTATATTTAAACATCTCGGTATGTACTACCATGACAAAGAAACCTTAGTTAAAATCGTTACTATGACGTCAGACGCAGAGTCAATTATTAAAGTATACGCGAACGCAATTTTGCCAATGATACGTAAAAAAGACCAAGAATTTGATCCGATTATTGTTAACAAGTCTCTAAAGATAATTATAAGTTTAGACGATGAAATTAATAATTTTAGTGATGATGAGCGAGAAAAGTCTTTTACAGAAGTCGATCAAACAAAGTTGGAGGTAAAGTCTGATTCTTATTATGATATAAGTGAAGAAGATGATGTTCCATTCCCATCAATCCAATACTCTAGACAATTGTCACTACGAAATTATTACAACGAAGTTAAAAGCATACTCACAAAACCTTATGAAAAATTAATGTTAAAAGTAGCTTCTGCTGTTGGTCTTCTTACAATTGAACTAGATCTGCTTAAGAAATTAACGTTAGCAAATTTCGTAGTCGCATATGCAATTATCAGACAACATCCTGTTCTCAGAAATTTCACGTTAGATCAGTTGAGTTTAGTATTAGGGTATATTGATGAAACAGAAATCGATTACAGTAATTTGGTAAATAAAACAGATTTGTATGAGAGTGAAGTAGGAAATAGTTTTGATTCATACGCTTGGTTAAAGAAACAATATGTACTAACAGATAAACAATATGATGATACTTCGTCAGATGTTTATGACAAATATAGAAAGTTTTTAGCTGATCCTAAAAATAATAAATTCCGCGAGTTTCTCGATTCGATTGTTGGTGCTAGAACTTTTATATTTGTATAAAATATTGTATAATGAAAAAACGAATCATCGATTTCAATCACATATCAGAAGAAATTTCAAAACAAGATGTTGACGCGCTAATGCAATATTACAGATATTATAATAAAAAACTTTGGTGCGTGAAAAAATGTTACAAATACTATAGCAAAATACTTCGGATAATATCATATTTACCACTGCTAATGACAAGCTCTGGTATAATTTCAAGTGGAGCATCATTAAATCCGTTTTTGTTAATAATATCAGGCGTTGGTGTTTCTCTTGCAACAGGTGTAAAAAAATTGAACCTCGACTTATGACTAAAATAAATGCCTGCAAAACAGCAAGTATCACCTATAAAAAATTACTTGATCAGATACGATCTTACTTACGCGGTATAAAATATGGTATGGACAATTTAATACGCGAGTTTCGTATTATTGACAGTATGTTAACAGATATTCTACCAATGTGAGTCAGCAGGTATGAAAATGATTATCAAAAAAGTATGTTAATGATATAGTATGAAATTTTGTCTAAACTTTAGAAATAATGTTTCACTTACATTCTTACTCCAGCGAATAAATCCTACGCGTAATTGAAGGGGTAGAGGTCTTGAGCTAGAAATCTCCTAGCTAAAAACTGAAAGTCTTGTTGGGATAGGGGTTGGTGGGTCTCCGAGATGGTAATTTATATTTGTTTGGAGGGTCTCCGGGATGGTAATTTATATTTGTTTGGAGGTGGGTAAAGGTCTTGGATTATATTTGAGGTAGAAATCTCCTAGTAAAAACTGTAAGTCGTTTTGGGATAGGGATTGGAGGGTCTCCGAGATGGTAATTTATATTTGTTTGGAGGGTGGGGAGAGGTCCTTGAGATAGAAGTCTCCATTTCCCTTACTACTACATCTTCATTTGTCTGTGATTTTATCATTATCTTATCCTGTTTATGATATAAGTTAATATTGTCATGATACAAAAAATATCAGCACAATACAACTATGCAATAAAGCAAAATAAATAAATTAAAACTATATACAGTCCTGTGTTTAACTTTTCATAGGAAATATTAGCGAGAATAAATAATGTAAACCGGCATTCCTAAAAACAATATTGTTAGATGAATTAGTCTAAAACAAAAATTATAATACAGGTAGGCAATTATTAGGAACAAATACTTGGATTGCTTTGTTACTTTGTTCTTATAGATCCATATGCCAGTCCCTTTTGTTTTTCACTTTCACATGAATAAAACACGAATAAAGACAAACTTTTCACACCGTTTGAGTTTGGATTGGACATACACTCATAATTGCAAATTCTGAGGAATTAAAACTGTAAATCCTGGCTTGACCGAGACACATTTCGTTTTGTATACCACATACATTTGTAAATTATGCCTCAAGAACAATCAGGTTATATTCCCTAGTGACTGTGTCAAGAATTAATACCATAAAACATTCCATTACTGGATTTTTTTTCTTCAGTATATAGACCGTACAAATACGCTCACTTTTTGGAGAATTTTTTTGTTCCGGATAATAAAATAAGTTGTCTGCATTTGCTATGAGCAAAAA